>CM076416.1:8677324-8718328 GCA_038363315.1 Mugilogobius chulae
ATGCAAACATACTCAAATTGACCAAATTCAAACTTTGGGTTTTGGTTAAAAATGCTTCTCCTCTCAGTCAGCCTGTGACTTGCAAAACCACAGCCCACCTGCTGACTTTATGACTCTTTTGTTCTCAGAGTAACATCTCCTCACAGAGTCAAATTACGCTGAGCTGCAGCTCTGGCGCTGCTGCTTCTCCCCCGCTCACCTCCGCTCACAGCAGGAACAGGAGAAGAGAGATCGGTCAGCTTCGAGCTGACTTTTGCTTCCTTGAAAACAAAATAAACTTTGTTTTCTCAGTGTCTTCTCACTAACTAAATTTTCTCTAACTTGTCAATCTGCTCACCTCTTCGGATTGGATAAAGTTGACTTTACAGCTTGTTTATTGTTCCACATTGCAAGCTAATCTTTAGCCAGTTGATCTTGCACCAAACTGAATTTAAAAATTAGGAAACTGAATGCCCCAGCACAAGTAATTCCTAATCTCTTCAGGCAAGAATCAACAAAATAGTTTACATCAGCGCACGATGAATAGCCCTGAGCTGTTGATTATGCAATGTAAATTATCACTGTTGGTGACGGTGACATTTTTTTTTTTTTAAGCCTTTTATAGGTAAAGATTTGAGCAATCAAATCATTTTGCTACTGCAAAGTTGCATTCTTTTACTTCAATTTTTCCCTTCTCTCATATTTTTTTTTTGCCAAGGCATAAATTGAGATTTAGGCTAAAGAGCGTGTTTGGACACATTGCCACCACTGGAAGCAGAGAGTGGACCCCAAGAGAGAGGGTCCCCACTTCAAAGGTGACATGCTCAAAGCCCTCCCCCTGCTGCTCCATGAGAGACATGCAGATGTTTGAGAGCAAACCATCAAACCTCTCAAAGTTTTCTTTATCATAGGCTGATTTGGACCTCAAGTACCAATGAATCAGTGATTGATAATGTTTTGTTAAATTTGAAATAAGAACTTCAATTTTAGCAACAACATAATGTTTAAGCTTAGGCTATTAATGACCACATTAACCAAAGCCTTATGCCACTAAGATTAAACAACTAAACTCTTAGACTTCATCTGAAGGTTGTGAGCTCGGATTCATATCTGTTTTCATTACTTTTAGATGCTGAGGTTAAACATTGCCTCGTCTTACTACAAACGAACTAGTTTAAAATGCTTCTGTTTTACCAGTGTCTAATGCTTTTAAAACTAGTTGCTGTGTAGTTGCGTTAGAAGTCATTAACGCTATCTCCAAACTAACATCTCGTACTCATGTACAACAATCTGCGCCCAGATTATTGTGACATGACCAGACAACAAATAAGAACATTGTTGTCACTTCCTCGTTTTGTGTTATTAGAGTAGTTTGTTAAATGACTGCTTTTGTCTCGTCTGTTTTGTCGTTTTGTTGTTAGAAACGTTTATGTTTTTATTCTTCTTTTAAGACAACTGGAATATCTTGTGTGGTTTACCTATTACCAAAAGTGCTAGATAGGCTAAACAGATCTCCAGATGTTAAAGAAAGCTGAGTCAAGCCAAATGTGTGTCATCAGTTGCAACTCTGTGCCGCCTTGTCTTTGGTTTCAAACCTGAGGACTTCTGAACTTTGAAAACTATTTTTTCTTTTGGAATAACAGTCTCCAAAGAGAGAGGGATATGTAGCCTTATGCACCACCAAAGACACATTTTGAACTGTATTTTTCCATCATCTTAGAGGGACAAAAGGAATGCAGTCCTTCCCCCTCAAAACTGATCAAGTTTTACGACCCTCTGTGTCTTATCAACGGCCTGTTGATTCTACCTCAAAGCCCCTGCTTTGACTTTACAGACACTGGCAGGACAAAAACTCTTACAAGGACATCTACTTTCATGTGTGTTTTCATGTGTTCTCATGTCTGTATCCTTGTTGAAATATGCATTTGGAAATGTTCTGTCCTTTGTCATTTCTTCATACATTTTTGATTGTGAAAGTCATGCTTCATATCTAATCTGCCAACACAATTGAAGATCTAGCAATTGAGATGTCAATATGTTTTCAGTTGTGTTATGTTACAGTATGTATGTTCTTGTTAATGGAATAAGTTAATAATAGCTAACTGTTTACCAATTTATATTAAGTAAGGACATACATTGTTGCCCTCAAAGTAAGCCACTCCCAGGTCATAAGAGTCCGCCTCTTCGACTCCACAAAACCCCCCAACTTGAGTCTTCGACACACACACGGTGGGACACACACGGTGGGACACACACTTCTACTTGGAACTTCCTGGCTTCTTGACATCTACCTCCTTCACGTGCTGAACGGGGGTTGGAAAAGCCGTGAGGGCCTCTGGCCCTTGGTGGCCCCCTGTGGGGGTCAGCCACCCTGCTGCAGGAGCTGATCAGGCCTTTGGACAATTCTCCAACCAGCATCAACATGCTACAGAATGGGACTCAACTGCTGCTAAACCCATCGAACAGCAGCAACTGCACCCCTTCGATCATGGCCCAAACAAGGAAAGGCCTCAAACTCGGTGGACACCAAGACCATCTTCAACCTCATGGGACGTAAGACTAAAATGGTGGCTGAACAGAGTGGCTCAAGGGTAGTTAGGAAAGTCTTGTTACTCCTAATTTAAACCAAATCAGATCTTACCATTGAAACTAGTGTTTACTGTAACTGTTTGGAAATGAGTGGTGAATGTTTATGTTTGTTTTTGTTTATTAAACCACACAAAATGTTACTGGTTACTTGATTTTATAATTAGGGCTTTGTCACTGTAATGAGAGAGCGCGCCTTTAGAGAGACTTGACGAGGAGGGTAGGTTTTATTAAAAATTTTGAGTTAGACTTTAAATGTTAACTCTGGTGCCCCAAATTGATTAACTTTATTAATCACCTACCCAATATAATAACTAATAATTAGCAATTAGTGCGCCATGCCACAATTAGCCGATTTTTAGCTTATTATATTAAAACAAACCACAACATATCTGGTGCCGCGTGAGGCTGGTATCACACTAATGTAGTAATAAATAAATCTGTTACACCGGCGTGAGTCCAGTAGCCACTCACACTGAAACTGGATTATGCATGTGTATGTACGGACGCTGCCGGCATCGCAAGACCTCACTGATCTGTTTGTGATCTGAAAACAGATCAGCACATGCTTTTAAATGAATAACTATGAAAAAGCCCAGATTAATAAAGGATTTTAAAACTTTTATTGTATGAAGAGTACCTTGGGTTTGCCCCCCCCCGTTCTGTGACTTTGTGTTACCAAATCACCAATGAGCACCTTCAGACTTCACTGAATGTGAGATTTCAATGAGCATTTCTTTCTTTTATAGTCTAGCACTAGTTGATTTGAAAGCTGTAGTTGATTTGAATGTTTTGAGCACTTTTAGGTCATGTCTGTTCCTTCATGACTCTATATAGCTCCAATCCAAAATATCACACATATTTCATCACCTCCTTCTTATAAGCACAACCCAAAAACTGCAAAAATCTCCCAGAAAAACAACACATTTGTTCAGTCACCGCTGACGCACGAGCAGACGAAACAAAGACGCAGAAAAGTTTGACAAATCCACCTTTGTCTGTTCAAAACTCATCCTGTTCTAGTGATCGCTAAGTGCTCGTATACTAGGTCAGACATAAAAGCTCAGCAAAGTTAGCAGACATTTTTGTAAAGCAGGTGATAACCATTCATGTGGCAAGGCTTGAATGTTCTTTTTCAACTTGATTCCTGAATATGTGGCGGTCTTATCGTTCCTCTGTGTAACCAATCGAACTCCTAATCAGACAATTTCTCCCCCAGACTTTGTTGGAAAGTTCACGCAGAGCCGGTGCGTTGTACAAAGGAGCCGTGGATGTGGAGATGTTACCAGAGATTGGCATAAATGTTCAGAAGACATGATTTGATCTGGGTTCATATTTGATCGTTTAACCCCCGGGGCGCGCTGCCGGAGTTTTACTACATCACTTTGTGCCGCAGTAAAGTTGACCTATAAATGTTCTTTTGCATTGAGGATGTGTTTTTTTTACCATTGGTAATGGTGTGATTCTAAATCCAGTTTGCTTCAAATGTAACTTCAATAAATGGTGATCTCTTTTGTTGAAAACTGTGAGTGAATGTGGGTCATTGACTGCTACTAAACTACTAAAGTAAATACAATTGAACCCCATTTAGATTTTTTTTTTTTGTTTGTTTGTTTAGCTGTGCTTGATGTTTGTGAACCACTGCAATGTTAATTCCCTAATCAGACTGTTGTACAGTATTTTGCCTCAATCACACTTGTTTCATTGGCCGTTTCAAGAGGTTTTCAATCCCTCTGTGTATCCCACTGTGCTGCCAGGTCTGTGGTATTACAGGTATTTTAATAACACAGAGGACGTAAATAAACATCCTGTACTAATCCATTGTGCGGCAAAAAATCAAACCAAGTTCCAAGTTGAGCGTGAATCCCCATGAACTCGTGGTCTCGCGAGTCCATACATACATGCCAACACAGTCTCACTAGATGGCGTACTTTTACCACGACACAAAAACAGCGTATTTGGACTACGACTTCACAGCTATTTTTAGTACTTATGTTACGCCGTGCATTTAGCACGATATGAAAAAGCATAAAAATGACACGAGATTTCACAGCGTCAAAAAAAACACGAGTTTTAAGATCATGAGATCTTGTATTTCCTCCATTTTGTAATTCAGTAATTGCTCCAACGGCTGATCTCTTCTCACAAGGCTGTTTGGCAATTTTGTTTGTTGGTCCTCAGACAGCTCTCTGGTCCTGGCCATGGTGGGCAAGTGTCTTATATACAGATTACAAGTTCAAACAGGTGCCATTAATCAGGTAGCAGGTGGAGGATAGAAGAGCTTCATAAAATAACAGGCTTGTGAGGGGCAGAATTATGGTTCTTAAACTGTTTTCTACAATAAATATACTTATGAATTGCTTTATATTAATACAGTGTGCTTTTCTTTCTTCCGATTCTGTTTCATAGCTGAAGTTTTACTGCCGCAGGTTCATCATAAACTGTTTTCAAGTGAACTGTGCCATTGCTAAACCTTTATTATGTGCAACAAGGTGCAGCCATCACTTCCCTTTGTTCAGCTCCTTAAACGTTCAGTAAGAGCCAGTCCCAGAGTAAACAAACACACAAACAGCTTGTTAAGGCCGACACGCTTTCATTACACTCACTATGACAGATCAGACGCTGTAATTATAACAGAGAGAGAGAGAAGGAGAGGAAAGGGAAGGAGAGGGAGGAGGGGGAGAGAGAGAGAGAGAAAGAGAGGGAGAGGGAGGAGGGGGAGAGAGAGAGAAGGAGAGAGAGAGAAGGAGGGAGAGGGAGGGAGAAGGAGAGAGACAGAGGAGGGAGAGGGAGGGAGAAGGAGAGAGAGAGAGGGGGGAGAGAGAGGGAGGGAGAGAAGGAGAGGGGGGGCAAGAGAGAGAGAGAGAGAGAGAAGGAGACAGAGAAAGAGAGAGAGAAAGGAGGGAGGAGAGGAGGAAGGGAGAGAGAGAGGAAGAGGGGGGCTAGAGAGAGAGAGATATGAAGAGACAAAGGAGAGCGAGAGAGAGGGAGAAGCAGAAAGAGAGAGGGAGAGAGAGGAAGAGGGAAGGAGAAGAGAGAGCGAGGGAGAGAGAAGAAGAGAGTGGGAGAAGAGAGGGAAAGGGAGGAGGGGAAGAGAGAAGGAGAGAGGGAGAAGGAGAGAGAGAAGAGAGGGGAGAACGAGAGGGGGAGGGGAGAGAGAGAGTGAGGGGGTTGAGAGAAGATAGAGTAGGAGAGGGCGAGAGATTAGAGAGAGAAAGAGAGAGAGAGTAGAGAGGGGAGAAGCAGAGAGAGAGAGGAAGAGGAGGGAGAGAGAGAGGGAGAGACAGTAGGAGGGAGAATGAGAGAAAGAGGGGTGAGAGAGAAAGAAACAGAGGGAGAGAGAGAAAGAGACAGAGGAGGGAGAGAGAGAGAGAGAGTAAAAGAGACAGAGAGGAAAGGAGAAAGGGAAAGAGAAGGAAATAGAAAGAAGATGGGAGATAGAAGGGGGAGATGAAAGAGAGAGGGAGAGAGAGGGGGAAAGGGAGAAAGAAACACAAGAGGGAGTGTGGGAGAAGGTAATAGAACGATCGTGGTAGATTGAGAGAGAAGAAAGACAAAGACAGAGAGAAGGAAAGAGAGAGAGATAGAATGAGAAAGGGAGAGGCAGACAGAGAGACAAAAAGAGAAAGAGACAGAAGCAGAAGCAGAGAAAGGAAAGTCAGGATGATGAGGGAGAGAGAAAGTGAGAGAGAGACAAAGGAGACAGAGAGAAAGACAGAAAGAGAGAAAGACAGAGAAACTATTAAGAACTGAGAAAAGTGGATTTTTTTTTTCACAATATGTCCTCTTTTAAGACTTTTTGTGATTTGAACCTTCAGAAGTTCCCAAAAAGCCAAAGCTACAACTAATACCACACATTTGTTCAGTTCGAGTCGTCACGGTAACATTTCAGAAAGCGGTCACATGTTTATCACCGCGACGACAGCTCTCATCAGTAATGACACCTGGCCTTTGCAGAAAATGGACACGCTCTTTTCTGCTTTTTTTCCCTGATGAATGTTCTTCTCCGACACAAACCCGACTCAGACCCGGAGCGCCGGATCATTCGTCCCACAAACGGCCCGAGGAAAATACAAAACACACCAGAATAAATGGATCTGTAACAGTGAGAGAAAAGTCAGTGTGTGGCCTCTGATCTTTAGACATTTAATGGTTTTTGCAGAGTAAGCACAAACTGTATTTATTCTACAGATTTAATATACAAACACGGCAATTAGCTGTATTATTATTTCTGGGTTTCAGATGACGCATTAAAATTAATTAGGAGAGTGTAAGCTAGTGCAAACCCATCAACCACAATATTCAGATTTTTTTATAAAGCATATAACATCATGTATGTGCTGTCAATGCGTTTCAATAATAAATAAAATAAAAAACGCTGTAGCCCTTTCATTTAGAGTTAAATAAGCCTGTGATGAATCAGGTTCCACTCTAAACATACAAAGAAAAAAAAAAAGACCTTTCAAACATTTTAATAAGAACTTTGGTTTGGCTCCGCCTTTTGAGTAATAGGTCCCTAAAACTAGTTTTATCTCAGTTACCTTCAGCTTTTGAAGAGGATTGTCAAAACCCAAAATCTGCCAAATCTATTGTCATTCAGGTCTCAGCTGTAAACACCAGCTTTACCAATCCTTATATTTACCAGAAATATTTAGGCGGAAATTAGATTCTGTTTTCTTTTGTTTGGAGAAAGTTCTCTTTTCTGATCAGAGCCTGTTAGTCATCAGAAGCTAAAACTTTTTTCTGTTCAGGTTTGTTTTAGTCGATTTTAGTCAGACGTGTGAGGGGAAAAAGGCTGGAATGATAAGGGGTTTTAAAGCTTCCTTGGACCCCAAGTGTTTGACCCAATCAGAAACAAAATAATTGTAAGCTTCAAGGCTTTTATTTGTCTCAGTGTAGTAGGACATCTGATCTAAGTAAAAATAGGTTCACACTGTGTTTACATGGAAGGAGGTGATGATGTCATGATGACAGACTTAGGACAAGAGCAGTTGTTTTAGATGGATTATCCATCGACGTCACTTTCCACTCTACTGCGCACCGGCGCAAAGATACACTGTCCATCTAGTTGGCTGGGAAAACTCTTTGATAAAAACAACAACAGGACGTCAGGCTAGCTGTTTGGATCAGGTATGAACCGGTCTGATGGACGTCAGGCTAGCTGTTTGGAAGCTTGAGACAGTATTTCACTTGAACGTAATGTGTGTGTGACGCTAAGACGAATTTCATTCACAAATGTGGATTTAGCAGCATAACCTTTGTTTATAGTTAGCTGACAACAGCACTGGCTTGTGTTGCTGCTACAGCTTGTGTCAATCAGCCGCTGCTCTTTCTGCTGTGTGGCTGTGTTGTGTCCCCACTGTTGAGTCAGATTTTTTCTATCACTGACATTAACTTTTTGTATTAGTTGTATCTTAATTTGCTAAATAATTTTATCTGCCTCATCTTATTGTAAATAAGAATAATCGCTTCTTTAATCTCAAAGGATCTTCTGGCTCTTCTGTGAAAGCCCACATTATGCAGACGAGAAAGTTCATGTACATTGTTGTATGTGCACACACTAATGTGAGTGCATGAGACCTGCTGTGCCATATTCACTGTGAAATAGAAACATGTCCAGAAAAGTTCCACAGTGCAGCTTTACTCACACTTTCTGCTCCACTTTGAATCATTCAGTCCAGTTCTCCGTTCACACACTCGGATCCGACACAGTCATTTATCCTTTGGCCTTGGCCTGTTCTGTTAGCGCGAGTGTCCCGGGACGTGGGAGCCAAACGCCCCACAGCCACCCATACATCACCCCCCTCTCCCCCCGTGAGCCCGGCCCTGTGCGACCGCAGACAGGTGATGTATGAGCACTGCTCCAGTCAACAAGGATCACAGCCAAATGCCAGGGTTTGGTTTGAGGCGCAGATGTGACAGAAGAAAAATGGAGTCAGACAAACACAGGGACTTTGGTGTTTCTCTTGTTTGTTTTGCACTTTATCGACTCTAGGATTTTGTAGTGTCAAGAAAGAAATATTTCTGTTTGAATATATTTGTTTTGATTGTTAGACACTAAGCTGCACTTAGATGAAGGGACTAATTGATAAAAAGTTATTTCAATACTTTTTGACATCATCAGTAAAGTCGTCCTCACTGACTCATCATTTAAGTATCTCTGGTTGTCTAACATGACGTTTCTTTTACAACTGGGCAACACAGTATCACAAGAAAGTGTATATATCACAACTTATTTGCGATATATATTACGGCGTATATATTGCACGTAATAAAAAGCATAAAATAAACACACATTTTGGTTGAAGCCACAAGGCGACATTTTCTTTAGGTTTAACCGTTAAGTTCAGGCTATAAATTAGGGCTGGGTAGGGAGATTAGGATAAGGATTTAGTCAATATTTATAATGAACTGGAGCTGCAACACGTGTCAGATTAGGACAAAAAAGACATGAAATTCTGCTAATCATATACTATTGACATGTCCTGTTATGTTGTGGTATATTCTCTTTCTTTTGAGATCAAGTTGGACTGAGATGATACACGTTTGTAACATTGTGATATGATCATGATGATGCATGAGATTTTGTGATTTCAATATATTGCGAGTTAATATTAAGAAGTATTGGAATACTGTATAGTAAATGGGGAAAAAAATCAAGTTCATGTTCACATTTGTAATTGCAAACGTGTTCTCATGGCTTGCGTGTGAATGCCACGCCATGACAAATCGTGTCATGCGAGCTTCTGCTTTTTTTGGCGTGCAATAACACGCCCGTTTTTTCTGCCGTGATTTGGACACGCGATGTGGTTGAGGACAAACAGGAGTTTTTTGGGGGGGTTAACGGTTTAGGTCTGAGGCTTGGAGTTGGTTAAGGTTTGGATTAGGATTGTGTCAGTATTCATGAACAAAAACACATCTTTACATTCACCATAGAAATGAACTGGGACAGAAACACGTGAAATACACACGCAAAAAATTGAAATGGTGTTCATATGACACGCTGTTTCAAATTGGTGGTATTGACACACTTAGTGCTCATGTCCAGTAGTGAGATTCTGAATCGCACTGGGAATTTAAATAACAGTCAGTTTATGTATTTAGACTTGAGTCAGTGCATTTTTAGACAAGATCTTATTAAAGCTCTCCACTACCTGTCTAGTAGCTCACTAGAGCATTTTGGATCAAATACATCACTCATTATTACTCAAATTAGATGTATTTGTTACATGGGCATGGCTATTTACTCTAAATGCATCTTTAGATGCCTAATTGGGTTCACTTCTAAATGGATAATGGCTACTGTTTCAAACAGGCATCTAACTGTGCCACCTGTTTTTTTGCTAAAATTTCTAATGAAAAGTTTGGAGACACATGCATGAATGTATTGCAATACAGGTTTCTGCTACAATAGAACACAATTCAATAAAATTCAATAAAGTACAAAAACAAAGTAAGACGATATTATGCAAAGCCACATAAGATCCCAGCCCTAGTTTCTATAGTTGTCTTGTTTAGTTGCTGCAGGAGATGGAGTCACTTCCCCACACGTGCCACACTAACTGCCCGTGTTTACCTCTTTCACTGGCGTCTGTCGTTGGGCGATTCGGACACAGTGTATTTGTGTTATTAATGAGCTGCAGCCACTGGAGCTTGAAATCCTCACAGTTCTCGTTCACTGGTTCGGTTTGCCTGTTTACTTTCCATTCTCGTGTTTGTCTTTGGGCTTTTGGCGTCTCTGACATTGAGCAGCTGTGGCCAATCCGAGGACACAGGAAGTTAAGTGTGACCAAAGTTGTTTGATTTTAATTTGTGTTTTGTGAATGGCGTTTCTCGGCGGGGGGCAGCGTTAGGCGTCTGCTTTCGGGAGTTTCAGAGGGATTAAGAGCAGATGCTTATGATCGGGCTCAGTTTGGTGATTGGTGGCAAAGTCAGATAGTGTTGTGCTAATTATAACGTTCAATATTTGTTGTTTTTCAGCTCACGTAAAGGAGTCTATGCATTGTCAGTGAAATATATAACTCAAAATATACCAAATCTAGTGTCATTTTAGCCGAGACTAGTGACACCAGCTTTACAGCTTCTTATATTTACCAAAGACATTATAGACGGACCTTAAAACCCCTCTTAATAAGAATCAATATAAATTTCTATGTCCAAAATGTTCTACTTAACATAACTATCAAATAATATTAGATGCACAGATCCGATACTGGGATCAATATTGGTGCCGATTCAGAAAGATTTTATCGGATCGAGTATCGGTTCCCTGATATTGGTTCAGCCAACACCATTGTTGTGCATTTAAATAGACATAATGAGACTAATTTGTTGGCTGGAGTTGAACCAGAACATCTCATATTATTGTACATTTTTTCTCAGATGAAGTTGCTAAATTGTGGCTTGCATTTTAAATAATAGTTACATAACACTATATAACAAAATGTCTTATGTTTTGATGAGAAAGAAAAGCAATTTTCATTGGTATTGGTTGATATCGGGTATCGGCAGGTACTGAAAGACAAAGTATCAGAATGTATTGGAACTGAAAAAGCTGGATCCGTGCATCCCTAAAAGGTCATTTAACTGGAATAAACTGACATACTTGCTGTAAGTTGGCTTAAGTATCAACAAAAGTGTAACTTCAGCAGTGACAGTCATCATGCACCTTCCCAATGCCTCTTCAGAAGGTTTGGGTCAGAGTGGTGTCCAACGAGGCCTAGAGTTGTAAGAAAAGAAAGAAGACTCTGAATGTTTGAGGCAAGAGTTTATTTAGCATCAGTCCAGGATCCGGACACTTGAATACTCCATACAGTGCACCAGTGATGACTATCCAAGCCTGATGCTTTCACACAAAACGGTTTAAATAGTGGCCAAGGTCAGAGACAAGCTGGTCTAATGAAAAGAGAAATGAGAAGCAGAATTTCTTCTGTGAGATGAGTTGTCAGAGGAATCTGATAATGTTAGTGAAGGACCAATGATGGCGGCCGTCATCAACCATGTTTCCCAAAGTGAGCCACTGAGGATCATAGTGGACCCTGGAGGAAGCCGTGCCACGACTCACTTCGATCTTCATTTTTAAGCTCAATGATTGGGCAAAAGAAAATAGGCTCTGGTGAAAACTGCAGAAAAAGTCACCCCAATGCTGCTTTGATCCTGCGACAAACCACAGTAATTTCCAGTAACTGTTGGTCAAGACAAAACACTATGTATTGTAAATCCTGTGCATGAGGCATCCAACATAATCCAGCCTCAATGGATTAAATAAAACAAGGCTAAAATACAGCATAGTCACAGTTTGCTGTCCACAGCTAACCACACAGTAATGTCAACAATGATGAAGCTGCTGGTTTTATTCTGTTTTGTCTACAAAAATATCATGCATGTTGACAAAATTAAAACAATTGTATTCATTGCAGATGATTTATTTTCTGTTAAATCTCTTTTCTTTTGTCTGCTTTGGTGATAAATGTTTGTGAGTGGGAGATTTTGGATGCTTCCCGGTGAAGAAGGAGACTACAGGGACTCTATCTCTCTCTTTCTGTCTATGTCTCTTTCTTTCTTTCTCTCTCTCTTTCTCCTTCTGGCTGTCTCTCTTTCCTCTCCCTCTCTCTTTCTCTCACTGTGGACCTCTCTCTCTTCCCTCTCTCTCTCTCTGTTTCTCTCACTTCTCTCTCTCTTTCTCTCACTTTCTCACTCTCTCTTTCCCTCTATCTCTCTCTGTCTGTTCCTCCCCCCTCTCTCGTTCTTTCTTTTTCTTTCTCTCTGTGTGTGGCCCTCTCTCTTTTTACCGCCCCCCTCTCTTTTCTCCCTCTCTCATTCTCTCCTCTCTCTCTTTCTGCCCCCTCTCTATTTCTCCCTCTCTCTCTCCCCTCTTTCTCTCTCTCCCTCTCTTCTTATCCCCCCTCTCCCTCCCTCTCTCTCTCTCCCTTTCTTTCTCTCTCTCTCTCTCTCTCCCTCCTCTCTCATCTCATTCTCTCTCCCTCTCTCTCTCTCCCTCCCTCTCTCTCTCTTCTTTGTCTCTCTCCCTCCCTCTCTCTACCTCTCTCTCCCTCCTCTCTCATCTCATTCTCTCTCTCTCTCCCCCCCCCTCTCTCTCTTCTTTCTTCTATCTTTAGCTCCTGTCCTTGGTCTTTGGTCCTGCCTCACTCTCGTCTCTCTCTCTGTGTTTCTGATCCTTACCACATGCTCCTGTATTCCTCCTGTATTCCTCCTTCTCCCTCGCTCGTCGTCTCTTTGGTCGTAATGAAAAGGCCCAGCTTGAGTTTCGGGAGCCGTTGCCGTGGCGTCGCGACCCTGGGCTCTCTCGGTTTGACATCAGTGGTGGATGATTCCCTGTTTCCTCCTTCAAACGTGGAGCTTTGAAAGGCTGCAGACAGTTTGGGTGACAATGCCCCACTGTTACGTCTCTAACTTTGAAATGCCTCGAAAGAAAGAAAGACGAGATTCATGGATCGTCTGGATGTTCTGCTAAAGCATTTTGTACCCTACAACATTTAAACTGTCAAACGTACTGAAATTGTGCCAATAGAAAAGTCATCTAAAACCTGAAAAAGTCCAGCTTTAGTTTGGTTAAAAGCAGTGAATAACAACGTTTAACAGTATTACAGTGTAGTTTTCATTGGTAACATGTAATCAAATGATTTACTTTTCCATCAGTGATAATCCTATTACAGTTACTGTCAATATAACGTAGCTCAGAGATGACAAGTAACTAAGTATTTTTACTCAAGTACTGTACTTATGAAGTTTTTCTGAGTATCTGTAGTTGAATATTACAAAATCTTGTGACTTTTTACTTTTACTTCATACATTTTTCAAGAAGTTTCTGTACTTTCTCCATCCCTAGTGCTGCATTTTTTATAGACTTTTAGTAGAAAACACAATGTTTACAAATGTACAAAAACAAAAGAGTTAGTTACCCCAACTTTAAACAAAAAATACTTTTTTCAGCATTTAACCCTTTCAAAAAGCTGTTTTTGTGATGTCATGTTTCTGTTTTAATGTCATTTTAGCCTTAGTTGAACTGATTCAAGCTACAGCTCACTAATGGTGCATTCACAATACAGTTTTGATTCGGATCAGGATTCATTTGCCTGGAAAGTTCAATTCGATTGGGTAATTGTGAACGCGCAAATGAACTCTGATCCGGTCCAAAATGTCCAAATCTGGTTCGGTTAGAGAGGTCAGTGTCAACGCAAACGGAGCGAGAGCGGAACAAAACCAGGAAGTGAACAGTAACGTGATCCATGCTGAGACACACGAGAGGCTCAGAATAACAACAAACAGCTTGTGTGAGATCGATAATGAGACGAATAACACGCAAAAACACATGAAAGTAACAGAAGAAGGATGATTCAGGTATAATTAATTATGATCACACAACCGTATGTCTCCGTTTTCTCTCGTTATTTACAAAAATAACAAAGTTATACCTCTTAGATGGAAGCAAATACAGAAAGTTGATAGCCGTGAAGACACTCGTAATGTGTTTCTGTCCAATAGCGCTTCTACAGGTGAAAGGCAGATGTGTCTCTGCTGCACTGGTTCGATTGGTAAAAAGTATATTGTGAACGTGAACCAGGCCAGTTTAAAGAAAGAGACAAGGTTGCAACTTTGGTTCCCAATCGAGCCGAGCCCGGTTCGGTTTGTATTGTGAATGCAGCCTAAGATAAGATTTAGATCATATAGTTTTTGTTTGTTTTGAGAAGTTGATTTTTGTTTTGTTTAGTCAAGATCATTGTAAGATGTGTTCAATGTTTTATGTTGCAAACATTCAAATATTAGCTTTTAATTTAAAAACATGGGCCAGTACTTCCTGTTTCACAACCCACTTTGGCAAAGGAACTGAATCTATTTAAAATTCAAGATTTTTATTTAACATGAACAAAACTAAATTCAACTTCTGCTGTGTTGTTGACAAGTTAATACCACAACAAAAACAACACATTGGCACAAAATAGGCCCTTTAAATTTGTCAAAAAGTCTTAAATTTTGCTTTAAATACCATTGTTTTTTTCTGTTTGTCTACATATTCCTCTTCTCTCTCCATCCCAGTTTAGTACCAGTGACTTTTGCTGCCCTGTTGCTCTGTTCTCTGCCTCTGACACAAACTCTGTGATAAGGGACATGTGTTTGGGATGTTTTGGATGTTGGACTGAGGCTGGACTGAAGTTAGTGTTGTTGTTTTTGTTGTTGGAAGCTTTAGTTTAAACCGGTCTGGTCCAAATGTTTCACAGTTCACGTCTCTTTGGGATGAACACGACTCTGAACTTTACAGACAAAACATGAGTCAAACCAGACCAAACTGAGCCGTGTCCAACGAGTTTATCTGCAGACTGTCAGGCTCACAGGGAAGGGGGGGGGGCTGCACTGAATTATGGGTAAAACTTTAACAGTCTAAAGTGGATATAATAGGTTACACTAAATTTTTCAGTTATGGACATGATTATATTCAAGACTAAACATTACATACTTGCTTTGTCCGAGTTTGGCTGTTTTGATGAGGTTTACAGTTGTTGTAAACCTCATTATTATTTATTTTAAAATGACATAACAAAGCTCTTTCTGTTCAGCCCAGTCTCCGGAGAAAATGTAGCTATACAAATTTCAAAAAACCCTTTTTTATGTCAATACGTTTATGAAAAGCCCGGGAAAGCCATATTGAGACATTTTCTTTGGTTTAACAGATAAATCTTAACCAAGCTCTAGCCCTAAACTTATCCATTTTAGTTACTTGAAACCTAAACTTGCCTAACTAAATAATTATACAAGTAACTTGAGTTACTTGAATTGTAACTACAAATGTGTTGTGAATTTTTGTGTTTATAAGAGTTACATTTTGTAGTTACTGGAAAAAAAGTATAGAGGGATTTTCAGTAGACGTCATGCGCCCTACTGCGCATGCTTTATGCAGAAAGAGCCGCTCTCCATCTGGTTAGCTGAGGAAACTGGCACAAAGAGCTGATGACTTTGTTTACATGAAGGCTATTTATCCTAACAAAAGTTTCAGACCTTGGTATTTCTGTTCATAAACGTGGATGTGGGCCCCTGATATCTCTGATAAAACGGAAGAATATCAATAAATCACTGGAAAAAATGACGTTTGTCTTCAGGTCAAGTCAGTGTTTGAACCAAGGATGAACTGACTGAATGTTAAAGCTGACATTTCACTAATAAACAGCCGTGTGGCCACTCATCTACTTATAAACATTCATATTTCAGAGGTGACGTAACACTTCTCAGTAATGTGAACAAAAGTGACACCATTTCACATCCGAAAATCGAGCGCAGAAGTTTGCAGACGACAGTGAGAGAGAGAGGAGCAGAGACGCCCTTCAGCCACAAAACAAAAACATGTTTGGAGCCTGTTTTGCTAATTTCACATTCCCTTTGCGCTTTTCTGCTAAACTGTTATTCAAAGCCACAGCTGCTGTTTGAATCTTTTCTGGGTCAAAAGTCCACTTACAGAATAACTGCGCTGCAACTCATTATAGCTATTATTTCATTTGTAGTCCACTAATCAGATCATCATTTCTTTTGTGCATTGAGACATTTTAAATACTGAATAAAGTGTTGAAGGGAACATGGTGGGACTGCAGACTCTTCTTTCCTTATGTCCACCATCTGATAAAAGTAAAGAGGGACATGATACTGCAGGATTTGACCTGAAGAGATCTTAAAGCAGTTTCATCTTCTAAACAAACTCAGGACTCTGTAAAACGGGCTACTAATAAACAAACATAAAACATGGATTCTGCCTAAACCTTTCTTTAAGTGTGTTTGGCAACTGACAAATTGCATTTAATAAGCAAAATGTTGTCTGTATTTCAGATTTACTTCTCTTTTGTGCAGAACTTATTCTCGGCTGCAGACCTGATCAAGTCTATTCACCTTTTCCGCCCCGCCCACTTTTCTTGACAGTGTACTTAGTGTTAAGGTAGTTAACATGTTAGCTTGTGTCTGATTGACCCAAAACTAAGACCAGTAGCTTCTGAGTGGTAGAACATTGTATTCTCCATTGTCTTATATAAAGTCTTTGGTTTTGTGTTGTGAATGATCAGATGCACATATCAGACTTCTATCACTGTGCTCAAAACCTGCAAGGGAACGCCTAGCACCCTCCCTCTAACTTTTGTTTTTAGCTTTGCCCAAAGTACAAGCCGGCTCTGCTTATGACTGAGCTCTATAGTAATCTCCAGCCACACTGCAGAGGAAACTCATCTCAACTGCAATCTTTTGTCCTTTCTGTCATTACCCAAACTCACGATCATAGCTGAGAGTTGGAATGTAGATTGACCGGTAAATCGAGAGCTTTGCCTTTCGACTTGTCCGATACAGCAACTTCATCACTGCTGACACTGCACCAATCCTTTCCTCACTTGCGAACAAAACCCTGAGATACTTAAACTTCTCCACTTGGGCAGTACTCTTTTCCACCTCAACCAGAACTATGCCCTTAGATTTAGCTGAGCTGATTTCTATCCTGGTCGCTCCACACTCGGCATAAAGCTGTCCAGGGTTTCAAAAAATCCGTCATGGGGTAATTTATCCATCATAGTTTTGTTCAATATTGCCTGTGTTTGTTGTTGTTTTATGACGGAGACTGCAGGAGGCGCACGGGCCACAGTTATGAGACATAAGGTGCATTACAAAAAGTGACTAAACTCAGCAAATAGATATTTTTAGCACGTCTGCAATAATTATTGTCCATTTGACATTCAATAGTCACAGATTGCGGTTCTGCATTTCTTACCTGAAACACAAAGTTCTTCACAGTCTCCATTAAATCCACACAGCATTTAGCCCGACTCCTCCGGGATAGTTTTTCTGATGAGAGCGGATGCGGGCGCACATCTGAGAATCGACAAACCAGGAAATTGCAAGTGCGGCTTTTCACTAAGTTTATGAATCTGAATAAATATCAGTGATTGTCTGTCAAGCGATTATGGTCAAAGGAACTTATCCTCTTGAAATCAGAACACAGTCTGTACCGTTATTTTGTTGAATTAAACCTTATCCGCCGCTCCATATCTAAAGTGTGGTTTGTGAAACTGCAGTCTCCTGTTTACAGATTTATAAACTACGTATTGGCGCAACTGGCAACATCTCACGCTCCGCAGGCATCAGTCTCACGATGACGCTGCAAAACAGCTCCGCACATGGGATTCAAAGCAGCACCTGTCCCTCGATCTGTCTGGTTGGGGTGTCTCTAAATAGCCTTGGAAATTTTCCGTCAAAGCAAATATAATCCTTAAATGACGGAAAATTGACGATTAATGTAACTTCTGTTTACAACTCAACTTTATTTATTGTTTTGACAATCGTAAACCCAGCACATTTAAGCTTTAGCTGTGTAAGCGTCCATACTACAACTACCTTGAGTCAATCTGTTCAGAATGATGCTCCGTCAGTTCCACGTAAAAAGCACAAGGCCGACATATTTCCCTTTACAACAGAAGAACTTGAGCGAGGTTTGGAGCAGATCTGGCAGAATCACCGCTCGCTTGTGTGAAACGACGTCGTGCTTATAATTAAAGGGAGATAATGTATTGCTTTTGACAGCAGTTTTCGGTAATGGGCTCTGCGTTCACCATCTGGGCACTTTGTCATTCAGAGAGATGGCCCACTCACACTTTTATATCGCAGAGAAGAGCGGGAAGATACTGTGTGTGTGGGACAATGTTTTACCGTTGAATGTTGGAATCTCATTGTGCAGAATTCTTTGTGACTTTTAATAGAGTCTGGTAAGATGAGCTGTTTTGTTTTTGTTAAAATGCTAAATTAGTGTTGAAGCGTTTAGTAGCAAAGACTTTCAAAATAGCAAAAACTAAATCTTCTTTTTTCAACAGTTAAATAAAATGTCTTCATGTATTTCTAATTAAACTACAAGGTAAGCTACACTTTTCTGCAAAACATAGTGAGCTTTTACCACGCATGTTGCTTGTTTTTCCCAAGTTTTATAATAATACTTCTGATATGATATGAGCAGAAAAGATACACCTTATAAAAAAGAAATAACTTGGATTATATTTTGTAGGTTTTAGCCAACTGCTTTTTGTTGTATGTACTTATTATAAGGTTGTCTGTGCACTTTATACTTTTAAGAATTATGTCATTAATTGGACTTACTTTAGGCACTTGGTTAGTCTACGAGATAATCTTATGTAATTTTAAAATACAATATTTGGTTTGTCCTCCTAAAGACCAGTTCTTGTAATTTTGGTTGTTTTGTCACGCCATTTAAGCTTCTGTCCGCAGTCTAGGCTGTGACTCGCTTTTTATTGGTGATTGAATATACATACATTTTCAACCCTTAACCCTATAAATGATACTGTATGCGTCTTTATGAGTGTAAAGCAGGGCTACTCAAAAGGCGGCCCGGCAGGCCAAATGCGGCCCTTTAAGTAGTATGTTTTGGCCCAGCATGAAATAGACCAGGGTGCCAACCTTTTTTAGCTCGAGAGCTACTTTTAGTCTGACCACAGCCCGAAGATCTACCTTTGGATTTACATAATTTTATTTATTAGCAATGTCGAAAAATTATTTTGAAAATAAATTATTGTGGCTACAACTATAAAAATAAAAAGTCCTTAAAAAGTTCAAGCTATCCAAGTCACCTCACTACAGTACTATGAGTGATTGGTGATTGCCATGGTAACATAGAGGGGAGGGGCTTGACAAAGTTAGATTTTCTTTTTGACTCGCATCAACAGTAGCAAGCTGTGGTAGGTTGAGCAGGTAGGATTCTGCGGTCTGTCTCCTCCTCCTGCCCCTCCAAAATCCTACCGAGCATAAGCAGTTCTCCAAAAATGCATTGACACTCATACTGCACCTTAAAGTGTTTGTACATGGAAATATTGATAGTGTTGATTTTCTCTATCCATTAAAAGTTGTTGCAGTTATTTTGAGACTGCCATAGACGACGTCAGATGATAAATCAGGTCTACACGTCGGTCTGTTGTGTGCATTGGGAATCATAAATAATCTGTAATGTTTCCAGACACTTCCCTTTTCTCAGTTTTGTTTGTATTTTTGGAAACATTTATGCGGTCGCTTCAGTGAACATGAAACTTTTTATTGTTCTGAGGCATTTTTCTGAGAAACAGACAAGTTAAACAAGTCAGTGACAGATGCTTCTTTCACAATTAACAACAGGCCTGTTCGTTTGCTTAGTTTAGTTTCTTGTGAAGCTGAATGTTAATTAATAATCACAATTTATTTGATTAGTTGTCAACAAATAAAGTAATCGAATAGTTAGGGGTGCATGGTAGCAGAGTGGTTCGAGCTCTACTTCATAATAAGGAGGTCGTGGGTTCGACTCCCGGGTTGGATCATATCAACCTCTCATGATCTCTCTGGGTGGAGTTTGTATGTTCTCCCGTGTCACCGTGAGTTTTCTCCGGGTACTCCGGTTTCCTGCCACCTCCAAAAACATGTATGTTTAGGTTAATTGGGCATCACTGTAAATTTCCTCTGTGAGTGAATGAGAGAGTGAATGATTGTCTGTCTAACCTGCACAGTTGGCCACTGTCCAGGGTGTTCCCCCGTCTAAGGCCCAAAGTACTGGGATAGGCTCCAGTCACCCGTGACCCCTAACGGGATTAAGCGGTAGAAAATGAATGAATTAACTATAGAGGGATTGGTCAACGTCACTTTTCGCCAACTGCACATGCTCCATGCAGAAAGAGACTCTGTCTTCTATTTGGCTGGATAAACTTTGGCTGACAAGAGCAGCTGTTTCGATCAGGTATGAACCGGTCTGACGGTCGTCTGTCCTGAAGCTTGAGACAGTGTTTTTCTCGACGTCTTTTCACTCACCTGAATTAACTTTTAGTGTCGTAGAGCCTGATTTTATTTACAAATGTTGAAATAGCAGCACAACTGTGGTTTTTGCACAGTTATTAACTCTTGTTGTTAGTGACAACAGCGCTGGCTCAACTTATTGCCCAACAAATTCTCATGGCTTGCGTGTAAATACACGCCATGCAAATTGCGTGTCTTGACAACGCTTCTGCCTCTTTTGGCGTGCAATTACATGCCTGTTTTTTCTGGCGTGGTAAGGACACGCAATGTGGTTGAGGACAAACAGGAGTTTTGGGGGGGGTTTGGCTAAGTTTAGAAGTTACAAAAATGGGTAGTTTAGGTCTGAGACTTGGAGTTGGTTAGGATAATAACACGTCTTTACATTCATCGTAGAAATGAACTGGGACAGAAACGCGTGACATACACACACAAAAAATGAAATTGCGTTCATATGACACGCTGTTTACAATTGACACTCCTATCTGTGCCCGTGTTTATAAAATAATATACTTTCTCTACACAAACTCCAAAGCTTGATATGTGCTGACAGAAGAGGCTTGCGTCCAAACATTTTGTTGTGGTGTCCGAATGTCCAGCAGGTTAAAAACTAGTGCACTCAAAACCTCCCACAATGCATCTGGAAAAGCAGTGAGCATCGACGTCACCAGAATGATCAATATAAACCACAATTGACAACACAACTTAATGAAAAATGCACTGTTGACTCGAATATTAAACAAAACACTTCTTGATAGTCTAAAAATGCTAACTGCTTCCTTTTGCCAACAGTTTTTTCTATATTCCACATGGACTTCACTTTCCCGTAGATCCTGGTGTCTCCCCCACAGTTCCAGCTCTTCACAGCGCTCTGGTTCTGTTCGCTGACATATGTTTGCTAATGCGCTCCCAGCTCTGCTCTCTGCTCCTCTGATTCGCCTTCATCTCTCCGCGTTTTCACTCACCACAACAGCTGCTCCTGTCCGCCGAGCCGCTGGAGGTCCGATTTGTCCAAGGAAAGCGTCGTGTTCCTGCCACCGAGGTTGTACTTAATCACAAAGAAGTCTGTTTAAACATGTGGAGCGGGCGAATGTGTTTGGGCACATTACTGTCTGCTCTGTGGATGGATCTGCTTTTCATTTGAAGTTGATAATTACTGCTCCTGTGAGTTTAGTCACATTTACTGATGTTAGAATGGTATTTATGTCTGATGCTTTCAAATGGCTTTTATTCAGACAAAGTGAACGGAGCAGAGGAATCCTGTGTGGTCTCTACATTTATAGTATTTCATGTGAATGTTATTGGTTTATGTCAGAAGCTTATACATAGGCCGGTGTGAGATTGAGATGTGGCCCTTGTTAACTCTTTTTCTGCCAATTATGTTTATTTCAGTCATAGACCTTTTGTTCTATGCAGCGATAGAATAAAAGCACATACTGCCTTTGTTTACGTGATCAGCTGCTTCTGGAGGTCAGCTTTCGTTTCGAACAGATTACAGGCAAAACATCTTGACTAAAAACATTGTTGAGTAAGTTTAGAGCAGATATTTGATCTTTATAATGGACTAGGACTCTGAGAAAACGACAAATGCAGCTAGTGTCGAGGAGAAAACTAAACTTCCTCTTCTGTAAACAATACAAAAGTGTCAGAATAAGTCAAACGACAAGACACTCGTCCTCATTGTTTTAATTATGCAAACAATATTTCATTAGTTACTCTTATTCTTTCACCAAAAAGTTGAACAGACGAAAATGACATCGAATCTCAAAAGTTTGCCTTCACACGCTGAAATCGAATGAAAACAAGGAATTTCAAATGCCTATAAAAGGACATGGATTATTGTATGGGTAGATCCCAGAAACGTCCTCTGGGGAAAGCTTGAGGTGTTTCCAGGCCACTTGTGCAGTTTGAGGTAAAGCAGGACTTTTTGTACAGGTTACCCATACTGTCCAGGACAAAGGTTCCTCCAACTCAGGGACTTCTCTGGGGCCTTCTCCCAGTGGGACAAGACAACGTGTTCTCATGGATTTCGTAAAATAGCATGGCATGACAAATTGCGTGTCACGACGACGCCCTCTGCCTGTTTTGGCGTGCAATTACACGCTCGTTTTCTCTGGCGTGGTCTGGACACGCCTAGTGGTTGACGACAAACACGAGGTTTTTCAAGGGATTAACGGCAAAATTTAAGTCTGAAGTTACAAAAATGGGCAAGTTTAGCTCTTTGGCTTGGAGTTGGTTAAGTTTTGGATTAGGATTGTGTTAGTTTTCATGAATAATAACAACTCTTAACATTCACCATTGAAATGAACGAGGACAGAAACGCGTCAAATACACACGCAAAAAATAGAAGTTGCGTTCATAGGACACGCTGTTTACAATATTGTGGAATTGACACGCTTATCCATGAGAACAGGCTGGACAAGATCACCCCTGTTATGTCAACTTTATTGCATTGTATTCAGAAGTCAAAGAAATGATCAAAGACTGTTTTCTCTGTGAGATTAAAGAGGGTGTTGATTGGGTTCTTAAAATGTGATTCCTTCTTGTGTGTCTGTAGCGTGGCATGACCATTGTTCGTTGCATGACCAGATGGACGGACAGAACTTGGACTTGTCTAAAGGAGAGATTTAATTGAACAATTATGCTCAACTTTTAGATCTATTGCATAGATAGAAAACTACACACACTACTCTGAGTTCCTCCAGTGTGTGTGAGGCAGCGAACAGCCATCCTCCAGAGCAAATTCCTTTCTATCTGTATCTTGTATCTTATTCTTTCAGTCCCCTAAACTCACATGAAGCTGTCCTGTTCATGTGGCAACAGAGGTTTAGTCCCAACTCATCACTTCTATCCACCCAGAGCAGATTATTCAACACTAACTCATGATTGTGTGACTCTCATGTATTGTCTGCTTATTTCCTTATTCTTTCCGAGTCGCACTTCTGCTGCTGAAGTAATGAGCGAGCACTTTTGCATCATTTCTCTCACTGTCCTAACGATCGCCTCCTCCGTCTGTCTGTCAGTGACATGTCTGACACATGTTCATAACACCAGGATTCGTCTGCAGCAGAACAGAACAGAGCTGTCCAGGGCAGAAACACTGTGATGCAACGACAGGACCGGACATGAGCCCAAGTCCAATTATGTGTCACTGTTTGAGATTAAAAATAAGTCTGTGGAAGATGCTGACGTATGAAATCTAGACTCTCCACAGACAAAAGGAAAATATTTGTTTGTCCACAGTGTGTCCACGTGGCATGGTGTGGTATAGTGACATCAAAATACAATGCTTACCATGGAAATAATGCCGCCTGTTTTTGGCAAGTTTGTTAAACTTTTAAAGGAGACCAATTATGTAAATTCCACCTTTCTGAGTTTTAGCCATGTTACAGCAGTATCGCACATCATTAGTTACCCAAAGTTGTATTGGATTGATTCATGCATTGAGTTATTGAGTCCAGCTGATGCTCCAGGGTTCAGAAAATCTCTATCTTCACCTACCACCTATCCCCACTCACTCTGTATTTACTTTCTATTACTCAAACATTCAGGTTCCAAGTAAAACATTGTCATGTAGACCCTTCCAACAAAAAACAATAACTTAAAATTTGTGACCTTTTAAAATAACAGGAAGCCAATGAACCGTTTCTGTTTCTTAATCATTTTTGTGTTTTACAATGAACAAAATGTGAATTATTGATCTGCACATGCCATAGTTTCTTTCTAATATACACAAAAATCACAATAGGTGTCCTTTAAAGGAAAAAATTAATCAAAACAATATAAACGTACGCAACAGCTGTGGAACAACTTGTACTCTTACATTTATCAGTATGTAGTGTTGGTTTAACATACAATAAAGCTAGTCTATGTCAGGGATGAAAGTGAGCTGTTTGCCATGGAAATGTGTTTTCTGTCGATAAACTGCCTAAAATGTTAACTTTTCCTAAACTTTTCTTTTTTAACTCAGCCCTTCCCACATAAAATGCTTTCTTTCTGGTGAAAAATGACAAGAAAAACTTGTATATTTTTTCTTACATATGAAAACACAGTAGAAGCTCCATTGACAGCCATACTGAGTGTCCTTAGTTACAATACTTTAATTGCCTTGTTTTGCAGGATTTCGCCGACTCCATTTTCCACCTGGTGAAGGAGAAGTTTCGCTCGCTGGTGGGAAGCTGCGGTTCTGCTCACGCTCGACACAAATCTCTGGCAGGGATCGTCATGACTCGAGGTACGGCACATCTCTCCACACACCTTTGAATTATTGACGTATGCAATAAAACTGACCGAAAATAATACAATAAAAGGGTTGAGGGGTAGAGGATGGGTCTGGGATTGGTGGAGTCAGCTCACCGTTTGGATAAATTATTGAGGATCTGATTTGTGGAGAATTGGACAGTGTCAGTCAGGCTGGACTTTGGGAACATTTGTGACAGAATATATCCACACGACACTGGGAATCCTAACGAGATCTGCAAAAAAAAAACTTTATCTGAGTGGCACCAGGAGACGGAGAGGAAGAGACGTGAGGGGAAAGAGAGATGGGAGGGTTTGGATAAAGATTTTGGGCATTAGAGTTTCTGCCAGCGCGGGGAATATGTCGACAATATTAATGTGTTATGTCACACTCTCACCTCTTATTATTATTTATTTATACTGTATTTCAAATTACAATGTATTTCCATTTAGTGGTTGCACTATTATTATTAGCCTGGCTGGCGTTAGGGGTCTAGTTAATAAAAAGGATTGGCAAAGAACTTCCCACAAAATCAACATCGTTAAGGATTAGATACTTCACATACGGCTTATCGATGCTTTTCTTAACAGTTCTATTTTCATTGTTTTACTCACAAAAAAACAATAAATTTTACTGTAGCTACAGTAGCTATGTTCACTGAAAAAGCTAAATAACTACTAGCCAACTAAGTTTATAGGCTATAATATAAGGGTTAATATTTTTGTCATATGCTACTAGTTATTAGGTAGTGGGAGTTGTTGTTGTTGTTGTTGTTGTTGTTGTTTGTTGTTGTTGTTGTTGTTGTTGTTGTTGTTGTTGTTGTTGTTGTTTGTTGTTGTTGTTGTTGTTGTTGTTGTTGTTTACAGTCAAGAAGCAACAAATAGAGACACAAATGCAAACATCGGCTTGCTAAGTCAGCTGAGCTTGGGATTTTAAGAATAGATTTACTGGTAATTAGAGCAGAAGGTCTTAGTGCTCATTTATGACACAAACCAAATTACCTTTAAGATGTTCTAAATGTTTAGGAATTTTCATCCCAGCTTAACGATTTTTTTTGTATTAAAATTTGACCCCGTTATAAATGATGACATAAAACACTGAATTGATAAAACTGCTGTCATTGTGATCTCATTTTGAACTATCCTGCAGCTGTAATTTAAGTTTAGCAGATTCAAAAGTGAAGAGATGAGACAGATGTGTTCTTATTGATTCTGCTGTACTTTTGGCTGTGTGTTTTTGACCTTCTATATAAAGATGTACATGACAGTGAGTGTTGTGGAGCACAAGTCAGGCTCAGGTGCAGGTGAGACTCTGAGACTCGGAGGTGACGTGTGATGTGACTGTGACATGAGTCAGACTCACCTCTGACAAAACACTTACAATTAGATTACGACTCACAGGTGCAGTATGTGACTTTTCTACCTGCTGCTTTCCACAATACACCATACAAGTTGGCTTGTTATATTTTTTTTCTACATCTTCACCTGCTGTTTAGTTCATTTAAAGTTGCTGGTGGTTTTCTCTGACATTTTTAAACGGGAGAAAATGGGAGAAAACTTTAACAAAAGAAAGTGTGTTTTGTAAAAGACGTTTTGCCAACAGAGATGGCAAAAGTTCCAAAAAGAAAATTCCAAATATGCTCATGGAAATCTTACATTAAATGATATTTGAAGGTGCTCATTGGTCATTTGGAACACAAAATTGCAAAGAAATGATCATACAATAAAACTTTAAAAAGCCTTTGTTTTACTGGGCTGTTTAAAACGCCATTTTGTGATTAAGTTGTTTGAAATGTCCTAATTTACAATTAATTATTTGATAGTTTTAAGCAAACTGAGAAAGCTTTTATTCATTCATTCATTTTCTACAGCTTAATCCCGTTAGGGGTCGCGGGTGACTGGAGCCTATCCCAGTGACTTTGGGCCTTATAGGCGGGGAATATGGTCCGACCCGAGAGTCGAACCCACGACCTCTTTATTGGGAAGCCAGAGCTCTAACCACTTGGCTACCGTGCACCCAAAAAAAAAGCTTTTATTTTATCTTAAATGCATTTCTTGTCCTGTGTAGGTTTAGTTCTTTTAGGTCTAGTATTTTTCTTTAGTCCTGGTTTGTCACTCCTGTTACACAGCAAACATATCCAGAAGTACACGTCAGGGTTGCCCATATGATCACTTCTTATTTAGTTCTTTTTATGAGGTTTCTAAACATGAATTTAAATAACGTCAGGCACTGAACAGTGACAACATCTTAAAAACTACAAAACAGGAGAGTAATTCATCAAAGAACTAGAGTGTGTTTATGCTTGTCTGTCAGAAGCTAAAGCTAACATTTATTCCTGATCAGACTCGCCTCTCCACACATTTGTTCATTATGAATTAAGTGTTTGTTCAAGCTTTATTAACACAAAACATAATGTAAATAAAAACGTAAATACTTGTAAGTTGTTTAAACAAACCAAAATGTGTTGAAGGCCAGAAGAACTATACTTACAGCAGATGTGGGCAATTATTTTGACTGGAGGGCCAGATTCAAACCCAGAACAGTGCTGGAGGTCCGGACTGCAACACTGATATAACAAATTCCCATTATTAAAAACACATTTCTTCAACAGAATGTAGATGACCAGTACAAATAAAGTTGTAATTTTAATCTATATATTTCATGTATTTCTCTAAATACATATATTTCTCTAAAATATACATTTTTATGGCTTCAACTTTACTCTCAAAAGAAGTATGACTTTTTTGTTTTTTTTTCCGTATTCTTTTTTTGTTGTTGTTTTCTAGTAAAATTATAACTTTCTTAAGCTTCAACTTTATTTTTATAAAATTATAAGCTTAATCTCAAAATGATACAAATTTATCATGTTTTTTTTGTTTGTTTGTTTTTTATATAAAAAACTAATTATGTTTGCATAAAAATACACAATAGATTTTTTAGATATTTATAACACTGTTCCATGATCCAAATTACCATTTTAATTTCAATCAAACTTCCAATTTAGTATCAAAAATTAACTTTTTATGACTTGACTTAAATCTCATAACATTGTGAATTTAATCTCAAAATGTTACAGGTTTGTTGTTGTTGTCCAAGTTTTTGTCTCTTAAACTTTGCCATACATTTCTGTTTCTCATGCCAGGGCCCTGATTGAAACAAGTCGCGGGCTGCATTAGGCCCCCGGGCCGCAGTTTGTGCAGTTCTGCTGTACGGCATGATTGACTCTCATCCTTTTATTATCATTCAAGTGTCCTTTGGTGAAAAAAATCTCCTGTTTTGAAAAGTATATAACATGAAACAACTGTTCATTGCAAACCCAAAAGAACATTAATTAAAAGGGACTATCACACTATGAATAAAAACATACAATTTCTCCACTGAACAGTGCATTAGAAAAGGTTATTTGCACACAATTCATCGTTTTCTTAGCCAGGTATCACACGTCACTCACACGTTTTTCTTCTCAGATCCATATGTCTTAATTATCAGTTTTCTGTGTAGTTTGTCTAGAAATAGCAGCGTGTCCTTTTGTTTGTGGGACATATCGAGCTGTCACACCTGCAGCTGTGTGTGAATGTCTGAACAGGTGAGAATTCACACTGCAGCGAGTGAGACGGAGGGGACGACTTCTGTTAAACTGAGCAACGAGAAGTCTAAAAGAAACATTTATTTAAGTGAATCGTTGTTTCGAAGCTTGTGAAAAAAAAAGCGACTTAATGTATTGTCCCATGTGGCGTCGAGATAGATGTGACCGTTTGTGACGTATTTCTTACTGCGGGGAATAGTTAACAATGAATTCAGGTAAGCTAAGGCATCATTCAAAGTTCAGCATTGATGTTTGGGTTAGGGTCAACAGTAAAAAAATAAAGAATGACAGATTTTTTGCTAACTTGAACAAGTTGGTGCCAATCTCCACAAAGGTGATCAGCTTGATAGAACACCAGAAAATAAGATGATCATGTTCAAATTAGTTATTTTAAGATGACTAGAGAGTTTCTTTCTATGGTAACTCATCCAAAAATGGAAGCTGGGCTTTTGAACAATACTTTGATAATTGACTTTTCTTCCCCAATACCAAATCAAAGTTTAAAAAAAATATATTTGAAATGGTATTATTCTGGCATTATTCTGACTCTACAGTTAGTGTCACCAGCTGTATTGTTTCTTATTATTAACAAAGACAATTCAGACACAATTCAGTTTCTGATTTTCTTTGGTACATGTTTAGTTCTTCTTTATGATTAGAGTAAATTGCAAACTACAGAGCCTTAACTTCACAAAGACCCATGACGTTTTTTTTGTGTGTGTGTGTTTGTTCCAAAGGGTGTTTGAGCACAAATGGTCCTTATACATTTTTAATATTTTGGTCAAGTTATTTGGAATTCCTCAATTTACAATAGTTGATAATTTTTGAAAAAGGCTTTATTTTATTGTAGCGCACATTTCTTTAGTCCTGGTTTGTCCTTCCTGTTTTAGTTCAACACATCCAGAGGCACACGTCAAGGTTGCCCACACCAGCAGAATTCTTGCAGTGCTTTATTAGATTTACAAAACATGTCTCGTTTAAGATTTTGGCACAAAATGGAGTCATTCCCAATTTTTGACCAGCCAGACCTCTTCTGTGAAACTTTAGGAATAAAGGGTCGGTCCTTTAAACCAAACCTTATCAAAGTCATCTTGTCCTTTCTCTGGAGGCAGAGACTCAGTCAGCAGAGTTTAGCCTGAGTGACAGGAGAGAAGAGAGAGAGAGTGCAGGAGAGAGAGAGAGAAGAGAGAGGGAGGAAAGAGAGGAGAGGAAGAGAGAGGAAAGAGAGAGAGAGAGAGAGAAGAGGAGAAAGAGAAAGGAAATAGAGGAACCGAGAGGGAAGAGAGAGAATGAAAGGTAGTGAGGGAGAGAGAGAGAGTGGGGGTATAAAGAAGGAGATAGAGGAAGAGAGAGAAGAGAAAGAGAGTGGGAGAGGGTGAAGAGAGTGAAAAGAAGAGAAATGAGAGAGAGGAGGAAACAGAATAGAAACAGAGAGATGGTGAGGGAAGGGGCGTCGGAGAGATAGAGGAAAGAGAGACAAACAAAAAAATGTCCCTTTTTGCATTCTACCTTTTATTTTTATGTTTGTTTTTTTTCCTGAACAAAAATAAGGGAATTTCTATATAAGGTTTAATCTCCATGAAAGGAGCATAAGTCAGGGTCCACAAAAAGTTGAGTGTGTGTGTGTGAGTCTGTGGGCTGCACCTCCGGCCCGCACACAGAGGTGTTATCAGCCACAGGACAGGTCTGCTCTCCTCAGAGAGAAGAGAGAAGAGAGAGAGAGGGAAAAAGACAGAAACTTTGGATGAAGTATTGGTGTTTAGGTCAACTGCTGCAGGTGAGTCTTGGATGGGGATCGTGGAGATGGTGGAGCAGAGGGGGCACCTGATGTTTTATTCCTAACCCAGTCCTGCTACAACTGCCAGTAATTTAGGATTTTTACTTCAGTAATTTGGTAAATGGTAAATGGTCTATTTATAAAGCACTTTTCTACCTTTCCAGGCACTCAAAGCGCTTTACAATCGAGCATCCACTCACCCAGTGTATGCAGACACTGAAGCAATGTGGGTTAAGTGTCTTGCCCAAGGACACAACGACAATCTACTCCTGTTGTCCCACTGTGACACTGGTGTTCTAACATTCCCACATCCAAGTCCTTTTTTTTTTGTAATTATTAAACAGTCTCTACCAAATACTATATTGCATAATATAGTTGTGAAAAAACAACACTTGTGTGTGTCAAAATTAAAATAAAAGCATTTTATTTCTTTTAGAGCCAAATGCAGCGCTCTGATTGACTGTGCTTGAGTGGTCACCTCCATCTCAAATTACCATTTTTTAGTAAAAAATAGTTTTTTAAGAGGTTTATAATTGCAGATGAAAAAATACAAGTCATGTACTTTGAAGTGTTGTGTCAGACGTATTCCGTGATAAATAGTGAAGATTGTTTATGGGTTTATGATGGTTTAAAATACTAGCTTAACCCCTCCAAGCAGTTTAAGTTTATGGATCTGCTAACAAGGTTACAGCAAGCGGGGCAGAGATAGATAGAAAACATCTCTCAAGTCTGACAAAGATTTGACTTCAGTATTTTATTGACATAGTTGTTAATGCACAGCACAAACTACAAGTCATCACTGAAATTAAAAATTCAAATCTACAGAAAAGTACATTGTGTGGCCTCACTTCACTCAGAACCACTTCGCGAACGCTCCAATATCTTTAAACCTAAACACACAGCAGCTAATACACTTCCATTGTGAATATGAACCGATGTATAATAAAGTCCGTTACAGCCGGCAGCCTCCTCTGTTGTGCCGATATCACATTTATGAAAAAGCTCTTTGCGATTCCTCCCCAGCGACAGTTCAAAAAGGTAGAAGCCTCATTCCTGCCGCTCCTGCCTCGCCGTTCCACTTTACAATTGTTTAGATCAATTTTGCAGTGGATAATTTCTGCTGCGCGGCCCGCTACTCTGCCATGAAATTGGTGCAGTGAGGTTTCCTTCAGTTTGTAGGAGCAGAGGAAAGAGACGGAGAGAGGAAGGGGGAAAAGGGGGGAGAGAGAGAGGAGGGGAAAGGTAGAGAGACAAAGAAGAAGAAGGGTAGAGAGAGAGAAGTAAGAAAGGGGAAAGGTAGAGAGAGACAAGAGGGAAAGGTAGGAGACAGAGAGAGGAAGAGAAAAAGGGGGGAGAAGAAGAGAAAGCAAGAAAGCGAGTAAGAAAGAGAGAAGGGAAAGAAGAGAAAAGAGAGAGAGAGAGAGAGAGAATGGAAAGGTAGAGAGAAAGAGTAAGAGGAGGGATAGGTAGGGGGTGGACAGAGAGAGAGAGAGTAAGAGAAGGAAGGGGAGAGAGAGAAGGGAGAGGTAAAGAAAGAGAGATGGGAAAGGAAGAGAGAGAGAGGGAGAGAGAGAGAATGCAAAGATAGAAAAGGGAAAGGTGGAAAGAAGAAAGGGGAGGGAGAGGGAGAGACTGAAGGGAAAGATTGAGAGAGAGAGAGAAGGAAGGAGAGAGAGAGAGAGAGAGAGAGACGGTAAAGGTAGAGCGAGAGACAGTAAGAGAAGAAAGGAGAGAGAGAAGAGAGAGGTAAAGAGAGAGAGACAGGAGAGGTAGGGAGAGAGTAAGAGAAAGAAAGGGAGAGAGAGACAAGAGAGGTAGAGAGAAGGAAGGAGAGAGAGAAAGGGGAGTGAAAGAAGGAAGAGTAGAAAAAAGGGGAAGGAAGGGGAGAGAGAGTAGGGAAAGGTGGAAAGAAGGAAGAGGATTAGGTTAGGTTAGGTTAGATTAGGTTAGGTTAGGTAGAAAAAATGGGTAGAGGAAGACAGAGCAAGAGAGAAGAAAAAGTATAGAGAGAATGAAGGGGTATAGGAAGAGATAGAAAGGAAAGGTAGAGAGAGAGAAAGAATTAAAATGTAGAGAGAGAGAAAGAAGGGGGGACTAGGCGGTAGAGAGAGAGCGCGCAGAAGATAAAGAGAGAAGGGGAGGGAATAGAGAGAAAGAGATTGAGAGGTGAGTGAGAGATAGAGGGAGGTTAAGATTATAGATTTTACGTTCACAGGCAGGTTGTCGTGGGTGATGATAAAAGTCTGACTTATGTCTATAGTAGCTCTACATTCAGACACAACTAAGTTTGTGTCCTTATTCGACTCATTTTCTCCATGAATATGAGTCGTATTACCTTAAAAATCAAGGGACATGTCTCTGCAGTCATTCATGTCCCCTTTGTCCTCAGTTTCTCTGGTTTAGTTGTGTTTGTTCAATTCTCTTTGCCTTTTCTAACCTGCATTTGTGTGACTGAGGGAGAGAGAGGAAAAGCAGCCAAATCCACTTCATTTAAAACATTTACAGTCTAAATTATTTGTTAAATGAGTTTGTTGTCTGGTGTATTTCAATAGGCGCTTTTATAATACAGAGTGGACTGAGATGGGTTACAAAAGAAGAGAAAAAAAACAATGCATGCTAATGGATTCTCAGGTAAAAGAATCTGAGTTTCAGTGGGATTGTTCTGGTTTAATGTGATGAAACGATTTCCTGGTGTATATAGATTGTGTGTCTGACTTTATCTGTAATGATTCTCTCCATAAAACGTCTGTGGTTGTGCTGAAGCCTGTAGCACAATCCATCGAACAGCTTCTCCTTAATTTGAGTTCAGTGAAGTGAAGGAGGAATTACAGCGGCTCCACAAATACCTGTGTGAGACCGACTCTGCCACATGTCTGCTGTTGCCATAGTGAACCGGTCTGTCTTTAAGCTACAGTAGTGACAGTGTTGTTTAACCTTCAGCACTCTGAACTGAGCTTTACACGTTGTTATGAATCGAACATCATGGCAACATTTGAAGCTGATTGGAGGAAGAGTCACAACAGCACCCTTGGCTTCTGCACTGTGATTGGTCACCACATAGCAGTCTTCATAAAACCACACAGCAGGGATTACTACAGGAAGATTTTCAAAAGTTTGTAAGTCACAAATATGGTGAGAATTCATTCAGCAGAGCTAGGTTAAATGTTGTTTTGAAAATATGCTGCCTGGGATTAAATGTGTGTGATTACTTTAACACAAATGATTGCTACTAAACCTGGGATGTCCAGAATGGACTTACAACAGAGTCTCACAAGAAGGCGTACATTTACCACAACAAAAAACAGCCTATTATGAGAATGATTTCACGTCTTTTTTGTGTACATATGTTACGCCGTACATTTAGCACGATATGAAAAGCGTAAAATGACACGAGTTTTGGTTGAAGCCACGTGGGGACATTTTCTTTAGGTGAAATGGGTAAGTTTAGGCATCAAGGTACTAAAATGGGTAAGTTTAGGTCTGGGGCTTGGGGCAGATTAAGATTAGAATCAGGATTTGGTTATATTCATAAATAAGACACATCTATACACCACCAATGAAATGAACTGGGACTGTGACGTGTACCATATTTACGCAAAACAGCCGTGAACTCGTGCTAATCATACCTAATTTACATGTTGCGAAATGTCGTGGTAATGTACGCTTTCTTGTGAGATTGGGCTCGGACTTTTTGAGCCACTCTGTCTGCACATTTACTCTGCACAGTAGTATTTTGTATCATATATGCAGGGTGGAACTTGTCACACAAAAAAAAAACAGAAGGGAGATGGAAAATCTATGTACAGTAGCACATCTTTTAGTTGCAGTGTTCATTCAAATTTTTTCCACCCACAACTAACAGAATTCTGTCCTGCACTCGCCTGCCTTCCTCCAATCAACAGAATCCATTCAGTAGGCTGCGTAAAGCTCTGCAGAGCCTTGGGTCTGTCCTGTTCTGTTAGTGCGCTTTTGCGGCAACGGACTCTACAAACCGGAGCAGTTCAGTTTGTTGCTTCATACGTCTCTTGTCTTGTTCTGGATCGCATGGCACCTCAACATTCTCGTCTCTCACGTATTGTTTCTGATTTGATTTCCCTCTTTCTCTCTTTGCGCAAAAGTTATGGATTAAACATGATCTTGCTGGGCAGAGGACAGATCAGCAGCACAGCGGCTCAGAATGACCAAACCAGAGTCTAAATAACAGCGCAGAGAGAGAGAGAGAGAGAGAGGGAGAGGATGATCGCTTATGTGCAAAAGAATTGGCGGACTGTTGAGCAAAAGGACTGCAACAAGAGCTGGGATCCACAGAACACTGAAAATTTAGGATATGAAGCACAATCTTTGTTGATTATTGTACCCCTCTATTAATACAAAAAAGCAGAAGGATGGATGGGGAAAGTATGAGCAGAGAGGGATGGACAAAATAAAGGGGGGTGAAATCCTCCCCGTCCCCTCAGCAAATCGCACCTTGCACATATGTTTTCTTTGTTCTTATAGTATATTCTGATGTTGTGATTATCGTGCATTTGTGAATTTTGTTTAATGACAATGGCAATAAAACCTTTTCTAATTTAGATAAGCTAAACATGGCCTTCTGTGGTCTTAGTGAGAGCTCATTCTGCTCTCTGACTGGACAACCATTTTGAGAACTGAAAAAGCTCCATTAAAGAATTTGAGTGTTACTCAGTGAGAATAAAAACATACATTTCTGTCTCTCATAATTTTGTCCACATACATACAGTAACTCAACCGAAGTCAGTATTTTCTCATTCATATCCATTACACCATGAACGACCCATCAGTCTATTTAAACATTCACAGACTGACAGACAGTACAAGTTACAGTTCTAATCCCACTGCTCTTCATGTTACAAAGAAAAACGCTGCTATCTCCACGCGCAGACACAAAACTGCTCTGACCAGCTTCATTCACATTTACTTTGAATCTGCTTTATCACCAGATTGTAGACGATTATTGCACATTTGCGTTTAAACCGTGAAAATGCGTCTGTCTGTGAGTATTAGACTATAGACTGTTCCTCCCTCCCGTCTTCGGTTTATATGTGCTTATTGTGTGTGTTTTGTGGCTGAATGATTAGTGGAACTGCAGCTTCATGTGTGTAACAGCTGGAGGAGCAGATAAAGAAGTGGTTGATCTGTGTTTGGAAATGGATACGCAGACTTGAAGGAATCTAATAACTGTCGTTTCAATTAAAGTTTCACTCTTGTCTGTCTGTCTCTCTGTCTCTCTCTCTCTTTCTATCTCTCTCTCTTCTCGCTCTCTCTCTCTCTCTCCCACATTGGTCCATTCTCGATGTACTAATGTGCTTTTTAACTTGTGAGGCACTTTGTGAAAGGTGCTGTATAAATAAACTTTTTTTTATTTGCCTGGAATAGGGACCTCCTTAATATAATTACAGACATTGTTGTCCATGTCAGTAAAAATTTCTATAAAGTTTCCCTCAAATGTTACCTTCTGTAATTCACCAAACTGACATTCTCGTGCAATTCTAGACTTGTGCAAAAGCATATTGCTGTGTTTTCAATCCATGAACTGTACATAAATTAATTAATACTGACCTAGAGGCCTATCTTACCCTCAGATTTGAACTAAGTTATTATTACTATTTGCCACTGATCATTCTCCAATGAAACTGTGTTTAGTAGTTTGTTTGTTTAATTAATTAGGCATGGTGTTTAGTTTTTAGATAAAGCAGTGTGTTTAGCTATTGCAACAACCCAGCTCACAGTTCTCTATTAATGTGTGAACAATCTGACGCTTGGTGAATTCTGCTTCACAATGACAGGAAGAGCCAACATCAAAGAATCAAAAAGTATCTAAAAATGACACAAACTACGATAAAAATGTGTAACCCGGAAGTACAACCCTGTTCTTGAGGTAACAGAAGGTGGAGAAGATGGATGTTTATCACCGTAAATAGATTAAAGAGAGACACAACAGCTGTTTGGGGTGGATGTGCTTCTGCTCGACAGACGCTACAAAGTTTATTCATGATAAAGCAACCAAAAACACAAGACACTTATTTACAAATTTAAAACATACATTCATATACAGACAGTGAATTTTAAAACACAAAGAGAAACATTTTAGGCCTAAAACACATTTTCTTATCATTATTTTACCGCTCAGTCTGAATGTTGAGGAGTATTACAATAAAAGAATGTCTGTGCATATTCTCTCCTGGGACGTCCTGATCTGTCCTCAATCGTTCACCACATATTTTCTCTTTCTCTTCTCTCTCAAACGTGCAGAACATTCCTCTAAGCTCGCTCCGTGTTTGAACCGCGCAGACTGACTCCTCACATCTCCTTCCCTCTGGATCCCGCTGGGGTCTTTTAGCCCCCGACCTGAGCAGGATTAGCCTCACCAAAGCAAAAAAAACAGCCGCGGAAAATCTCATTTGAATCGATCCAAACGGCCCTGGATGTCTGCAGATGGTAAACAGCGATCAGATCTGCTGCTGGACTTAAAAAGACTCTTCAAATGCAAAGAAATGTTTATTTATTTATTATTTTTTAGGAGGATAAAGTGAGACAGAACTAATGCCTTTCGAGGTGGCTGTGTTGTTTAAAAGGCTAGTTATTCTGTTGTCATGGGAACAGTGCAGACTTGTTTGCTAACAGCAGTTGAAGATTTAGGACAATTTTACAGTTGAACAACAAATAATTCAGTCATCAAATGGACTATAAACATCTCATGAAAAAGCTTTGAAAGGTGATGAGTTGAAGAAGAAGGTATATTTTGTTTCCATTGACTCTTATTCATTTTTGACACTCGCTGCTGATATGAACGCTCTGATGTCATCTGCATTAACTGTAGATGGAGAGGTTGATGGGTCTTTCTTTAATATTCAATTATTGTTCCTGAATAAAGCCCAGGTGCTTAACACAGCTCAATCTGTTCATAAGCTCATTTATTTCCTTTATTTGGAAAATAAGTGGTTTCTTTACAACATCAAACTGTTTATTTCTATGAGGCCTGTCACATTTTTCATTTTATCTTTTCGCTCTTTATATTTAAAGGGAATTAACGCTCTGCAGTCTCTCTGGGCAAATAATTCTTTGAGAAATCGTGCTTTCAATTATCATTTAAATAATCGTAATTCATCATAATTTAAGCTTCAGGAGACAGACAGACCGGTTTATACCTCACCTCGCTCTTGTCCCGTTTTGTTGTTTTATTCAAAGAAGTTTCCCCAGCTAACCAGATGGAGAATTACTCTTAGACTAGAGCAGGGGTGTCGAACTCATTTTGACAAAGGGCCGCATTGGCATTGGAGTTGTCCTCGAAGGGCCGGTTGTAACTAAAATGAACCTTAATAATCTTTCTGCATTTAATTATTGTATATTAATTAAAACGACAATTACTGAATATACATCTGCATTAGTCTGAAAAATGACTTACCCTTTAAATTTCAGACAAATCATTTCATTAGGTTTAGACACCCACATTATTCCTGGCACTAATAAAAAATTAAAGGAAACCTTATAAACCTTGAGGGCCGCATAAAATGAGGTGGTGGCCGCATCCGGCCCCCGGGCCTTGACTTTGACATATGTGGACTAGAGGCAGAAGTAACCTATACAATTGTCCTGTTTCAGCAGCCATCTCATACAAACTAATAGGAAGCTGACATTTTAAATGACTCTTTCCCCTTTGATAATTGAACCTTTTGTTATTTGTAAATTTAGCTATGCTTCTGCAGAACCAAACTAATGTGAAAAAATCTAGTAAATTCTTCTTTTATAGTTCTGTATGATCAATGCTTGCGTTCATAATGTAATGACACAGAAAATGTTTAATTTGTGCTTAAAATCCAGCCTAGTGCAGTGTTTTTAGGCTCAATGTTTATAATCACAATTTAGGAAAAAGGACCAGACACAAACAGACCTTGTTTTTACATTTTCAATTAAAGTTTTGATGCCTTTTCCCTTTGCAAGATGGCCGCCACAACTGCCATGGCAACAGGCTCCACCTCTCTCTAGTCATTATACTAACTCAATGATTTCTTTAGTGGATAACCTGACTTTCTTTCTCCCAAACAGTTACTTCGAAGTGCATTTTTTTTACTTTTTACTTCTGTGGATCCATTACTGATCAATCCCAAGTTTATTTTTTACTTTTATTCGTACGTTTGTGGCTTATCTTCTTAAAATGCTCCCACACCTGCAAACCCAAACTTCAGTCTATAAATAAACCAAACTTTAGCCCCAACTCTGGATGGAGTGAGACTGTATTGGCAGCACAGCGAACGTCCACAGCCTCCAAACGACCCTCTCCTTCTGCTCCTCCTCTCTCTCTCTCTCTCTTTCTCTCTCCCTCTCCCTCCTTCTCTCTCCCTCCTTCTCTCTCTCTCTCTCTCTTCTCTCTCTCTCCAACACTTGGCAACTCCACGCCTGGATCTTTGAAGATAACATTTGCTATTAATAAACAAACAGAAGCAATTACGGAGAGGCAGCAGGAGAGAGAGAGAGAAGGAGGAGATGGAGGGGCTGGAGAAGAGAGAGAGAGAACAGAGAACCGGAGGGAAGAAGAGAGAGAGAAAGACAGAGGGAGGAAGGGGAAGAATGGGCAGAAGGAGGAACATAGAGAGGACAGAGAGAAGGCAAGAGGAAAGAGATGTGATGGAGAGAGAGAAAAGTGAGATGAGTGGAGGAGGGGTGTGAGAGAGAGAGAACAGGGAGAAAGAGAAAACAGAGAGAGAGAGAACAGGGAGAAAGAGAGAAGGAGAGAGGAAGAGAGGGGGGAGAGAGAGAGGGGGAGGAAGGAAGAGAGAGCGGGAGAGGGAGGAAGAGAAAGAGAATAGAGAGAAGGGAAGAGGAGAGAGATGGGATAGAGAGAGAAAATCGAAAGGGAGAGGAGGAGGAGGAGTGAGAGAGAGAGAGAGATAGAGAGAGGAAGAGAGACAGAGAGAGGCAGAGGAAGGAAGAGAGAGAATGGAGAGCGAAGGGAGGAAGAGAGACAGAAGAGAGAAAGAACAGAGAGAGGGAAGGAAGAGAGAGAGAACAGAGATAAGCAGAAAGAGAAAGAATAGTGAGCGAATAGGGAGAGAGAGAGAGGGAGAAAGAGAGAGAAGGGAAGAAGAGAGTGATGGGATAGAGAGAGAAAGGGAGAGGAGGAGGAGGGATGAGAGAGAGAGAAGAGATACAAGGGGGAGAGAAGAGAGAGAGAACAGAGAGAGGAAGAGAGAGGCAGAGGAAGGAAGAGAGAGAGAATGGAGAGCGGAAGGGAGGAAGAAAGATAGAAGAGAGAAAGAACAGAGAGAGGGAAGGAAGAGAGAGAGAATGGAGATAGGCAGAAAGATAAAATAATAGAGAGCGAAGAGGGAGAGGGAGAAAGAGAGAGAACAGAGAGAAGGGAAGAGAGAGAAAGCGAGAGGGAGAGAAGGGGTGTGAGAAGAGAGAGACTAGAGAGAGGGAGGGAGGAAGAGAGTGAGAAGAGAGAAAGAACGGAGTGAGGGGAAAGGAAGAGAGGAAACAAATAGAGGGAGGATGGGGAAGAGACAGGAAGGGACAAACAGAAGTTAGCGAGTAAGAGAGGAAAGAGGTGGTGAAAGAGCGAGACAGACTAGAAAGAGAGAAAGGAAGAGAGAGATAGAGAAGAGAAGAGTAAAAGAGAGAAGGGTCAAGACCAAGAGTGAAGTGAAGGATAAAGAGGGAGATGAGAGAGAGAGAGAGAGAGAGAGAGAGAGAAGAAGAAGAAGAAGAAGAAGAGAGTGAAAGAAAAGAGACAAAACAGGGAAATGAGGAGAGAAAGAAAACAGCAGAGACAGAAAAGAGAAAGTGTGAAAGAGAGAAGAGAGGCGGAAAAAAGGAGAGAGAGGAATTGAAAGAAAGGAGACAGAGAGAGAGAGAGAGAGAGGAGAAAGAGAGGAGAGACAGAAGAAAGAGGGGAAATATATTCATGTTCAAGTATTGTTAAATTTCACTTCATTCTATAAACATTTTCAACCAAAACGTGTTAGCAGTCTTTCAATACACTTGCTTAATTTAAAGTACTGGTTGTGCGGCATACCTGGGTCAAACAGACGTCCGCGCGCCTCTGCTTGAGACGCACTGGAGGTGGAGGATAGATTATGTCCAGCTGAAGTCCTGCCCTTTTGCCTGAGCCTGCAGCCTCGCCGAGATAAGCCTGCGTGTGTGTGTGAGTGTTTATATATATACTGTATGTGTGTGTGTGTGTTGTGTGTGTCCAATAACCTCCAGACGTGCCTCCACTTCAACAGTCCACAAATACACCTTTATTATTGTGAAGTCTGGGATTAGAAATTATTTATGGCGCAAGACTGTGTGGCTGTATTTTGTGACGTGAGCATGTTGCGTTTTTGAGATTCTGATTCAACCAAGACACAAGAAAACTTTTAAAAACGGGATCAAGTTTTAGCATCTGCAGCTTTAGCATATCAGACAAGATCAGTTTGATTATTTCTCCTAGTTAGTTCGCTTTGGCAGCCTCTAAATGGAACTCTTAATAATTAATTGCATATTCTGGAGTTATTATTGACATTATTTAGTTATTTATATGTCAATATTCTATTCTATTTCTGATTTATTTATTATTGAGATTTTTTTTCTCAATGCGGGAAATCTCAGAATACACCAAACAATACAAAACAGAACAGAACAAAAACAATAACAAACACAACACAAACAAATATTAATAAGAGACATAGAGGAGAGAAAGAACGAAGAGAGGGAAAGGGAGAGAGAATGGAGAGAATGAAGAAGAGATATGAGGGTTTGTATTTTTTTTTTGTATTTGTTTATTGTTATTGATTTGTTCTTATTTTTGAATTTTTGTTTATTAAATTATTTATTTATTTGTTCCTTTGTTTATTTTCATTTATTTAGTGATTTCATTATTTCTATAATTTACTTATTTAAATTTATATACATGTTTTTCATTTATGTTTATTTATTTATTTATGAAAGTTCATTATTTTTTATCATTTATTTATTTATTTGTTTTATTTATTTACGTTTTAATATTTCTTTATTTTTTATTATTGTATT
>CM076416.1:8718623-8931959 GCA_038363315.1 Mugilogobius chulae
TATAGGTATAAATCTCTCATGAAATTAAACTCACTGAATTACAAAAACTTGTCATACACACTAATATTATGATAAAAGCAGATCGATGTGTCAGGTCATAGAAATCAACAGGGGAGCTCTCCATGGTGCTGATTTGTGACAAAGTTGGATAAAAAGCAGAGTAAATGCATAAGCTTAAGCCATTTAAAACATCTAACAATAAAGCTGCTCGAACAATCTCCAGACAAGTGCGCGTTCTCCAAATCTTAAGCATCAGTGAGCGCGGAGAACATATGGCTCCAGCATCAGTGAAAGTCTCAGAAAATAAAGTGTCAGTTTCCATGGAGCTGCTTATGAGACAAACAGTGGGAAGTCGCAGCAAACAGCATTTAAAACCGCTAAAACCCAACTTAAAGTAAATGTCATGTCAGTGCAGCGCGAGGCTCGTGATGACAGGCACACGCTCCGGTTCAAATGTGTGTCATGTCATTTTATTCAGAAGGAAATAAACTGGGATTTAACGTAATTTCTGCAAAAAATGCGCAACTTTTTATCACAAACTTTAAACTTATGGTCTGTACAACAATGTGGCTAAATTAATAGATTCTTATAGACTTACATAAACAATTCCGGAGGTTATGCAGATGACATTACGACATTGTACTGTAAATGTAAGCAGTGAGTGGCAAAATGTGTGAGAGTCAATGGAAAGAACTCTTAAATAAAAAAAAATAAAATAAGAAAAGCAACTGCAGATTAAAATACCATGACTACAGCTGAATACTGTGTTTGTATATGACAAAGGAAAGAAAGAAAGGAGTGTGAGAGAGAGAGGAAGATAGAGAAGAGAGAAAGAAAGAAAGAAGAGAGACAGAAAGAAAGAAAAAGAAAGAAAGAAAGAAAGAAAGAAAAAAGAAAGAAATAGAATGAAACAGAGAGAGGGAGAAGAGAGTGAGAAGGGAAGAGAGAGGGAGAGAGAAGAGTTATAGGAACGTGAGAGGTAGAAAGGTGTGAGAGAGGAAGAGAGAGAAAAGAGTGAGAAACAAATGAAAGACGGAGCAAGAGGAGGTAATGGAGAGAGAAGGATAGAGAGGAAGAGAGAGAAGAAAGAAAGGGGTGAGAGAAGAGAGAAAGAGAGAATATCAGGGCAACTCACATACAAGAGTTTAATCAACATAAAACTTTAACTAAAAAAATGCAAGTACACATTTCTGCCTTAAACTGCTTTATATTTTTTACAGTGTAGGCTACTAACAGTATGGTTTATATTGACAGTTTCAGTACATTTTAATACAAAACTCATTAGCGTTGCTGCAATACCTTTAGCTTTAGCCACCACCTAAACCCAGTGCATTTGTCCAGACTGGTTGTGCGAGAGTGGCCTGCGGTGTTGGAGTAAACATGAGGATTTTGAGGCCCAGGAGAAGAAGAAGAAGAACATCAGATTGTGGAGGCCCCGAGTGCAGCGAGGCTGAATGTCAGATCTAGCATACGCACAAGTGACTTTCTGTGTTAGCGGCAGGTACGACGGACTGAGGCTAATGTGAGAGATTAAGTCCTAATGAAAGCTGCAAACAAAATGCCACATAGTGACAAGAGAAGACAGAGGGAGAGGGAGAGAGACAGAGGGAGAGGGGAGAGAGAGGAGAAGGGGAGAAAGAGAGAGAGAGAGAGCAGGGGGGGAGAGAGATAGAGACAGAGAGAGGGAGAGAGAGAGGGGAGGGGGGAGAGAGAGATGAGAGGGGGGAGAGAGACAGAAAGAGAGAAAGAGATGAGAGGGAGTGAGAGGAGAGAGGGAGTGGGGAGAAGAGGGGGAGAGAGAAGGAGAGATAATAGATAGAGAGAGAGGGAGAGGAGGAAGGGAGGGAGGGAGAGTTAGAAGAGGGGCAAAGAGAGCAGGGAGGGGAATGTGAGAGAAGAGAGTGAAAAGAGAGAGAAATGAGGGAGGGCATAGAGAGAGAGAAGAAGAGAGACAGGACAGAGATAACGAGAGAGACAGAGGGACAAAGAGAGAGGGAGGGCAAAGAGAGCGAGAGAAAGAGAAAGAGGAGAGGGAGGGAAAGGAGAAAGAGAGCAGGGGAGAGAGAAAAGAGAGAGAAGAGGGGCAAAGAGAGATAGAGGGAGGGCAAAGAGAGAGAGAACTGAGAGACAGAGGGAGGGCAAAGAGAGAGAGAGGTGGAGAGAGAGAGTAGAAGAGAGAGGAAGAGAGCGAGAGCAGGTGGCAGGCAAAAGAGGGAGTGAGACAGAGAAGAGGGTGAGTGCTGAAAGAAAGAGAAAGAGGAGGGGGAGGAAGAAAGAGAGAGAGAGGAGAGAAAGAAAGAGAGAGTGAGAAAGTGAAAGACCAGAGAAAAGATAGTAAGTGAAAGAGAGAGAGCGAGAGAGAGAGAGGAGGGAGAGAGGAAAGCGATAGTGAGTGAGGGAGTGAGATTAAGAGGAGAGGAGAGAGAGGACAGAGAAAGAGGGTTGAAGAGAGAGAAGAAATAGTGAGAGAGAGGAGAAAGACACAAAGAGTGATGTGAGCGAGAGTGGAGAAAGTGAGAAAGACAAAGAGGAGAGAGAGGGCAAGAGAGAGAAGGAAAAAGGGAGCGAGAGAAAGAGAGAACAAAAAACAACTCACATAAAGCAGAAATTGTACTTACATTTAGAAGTTAAATTCCCTTATATTTTTCAGTGTATATTGTCTGAACACTCTTGTTTACTTACATGTGTGTGTTTTTGTTGTGTTTACATGTGTGTTTTGTTGTGTTTACATGTGTGTGTTTGTTGTGTTTACATGTGTGTGTTTGTTGTGTTTACATGTGTGTATCTTGTTGTGTTACATGTGTGTGTTGTTGTGTTTCTTGACAGTAAGCGTGTGGAGGACTGGGAGGAGTCCGTCTTCGTGCGACACAAGAGACCAGCTTCAGGTTAAAGGAGAACGTTCATTTCCACATGTACGTCAGCACCTCGCCCTGCGGAGACGGGAGGGTCAACTCGCCCTACGAGATCTCCAGCGACTGTAAGGACAATAACACGATAACAACATGATTATTAAGAACAACTGCATTAATAACACCGATAACAACATGATTATTAAGAACAACTGCACCAATAACACTATAAAACATGATTATTAAGAACAACTGCATTAATAACACTATAACAACATGATTATTAAGACAACTGCATTAATAACACTATAACACATATTATTAAGAACGACTGCAGCAATAACACGATAACAACATGATTATTAAGAACAACTGCATTAATAACACATAACAACATGATTATTAAGAACAACTGCATTAATTAACACTAATAAAACATGATTATTAAGAACGACTGCAGCAATAACCACGATAACAACATGATTATTAAAACAACTGCATTAATAACACTATAACAACATGAATATAAGGACAACTGCAGCAATAACACGATAACAACATGATTATTAAGGACGACTGCAGCAATAACACTATAACAACATGATTATTAAGGACGACTGCAGCAATAACACGATAACAACATGATTATTAAGGACGACTGCAGCAATAACACGATACAACATGATTATTAAGGACGACTGCAGCAATAACACGATAACAACATGCTTATTAAGGACGACTGCAGCAATAACACGATAACAACATGATTAAGGACAGCTGCATTAATAACACGATAACAACATGATTATTAAGGACGACTGCAGCAATAACACTATAACAACATGATTATTAAGGACGACTGCAGCAATAACACGATAACAACATGATTATTAAGGACGACTGCAGCAATAACACGATAGCATGATTATTAAGGACGACTGCGCAATAACACATAACAACATGATTATTAAGGACACTGCAGCAATAACACGATAACAACATGATTATTAAGGACAACTGCATTAATAACACGATAACAACATGATTTTGTAATGTGTAGTGTTGTGTAGTTTAGATATGGGACACTACAAAATGTTATTAGCTTGTCTTGTTGAAATTATGAGAATTCTGCTTAGTCTTAGTTATTTTAGTCATATTAGAATACATTTGCTAACATTTGGAAACATGTTTCACTTGCTTTAAGACATTTTGAAGTGTTTACAACAGATTTTAGCTTGAGTGAAATGGGGTGTCTTACTTCAGTTGACTTGAATAAAGAATACATTTATTGAAACAAAGATACACCTCAAAGCAAGTCAAATCATCCAGGTCCAACAAGTAAAAACATAAAATTAAGATTAAATCCACATTTCAAGACATTTTAGCCCACCTAGAAATATGTTTTTTGCAGTGTTCATGTTAATCTTTGCAAGTCCAAATGCATCAACTAATGCTGCGTGAAGACTTTTAAAGGAGACCTATGTTTTTTTCTATTAAGTAATAAACTTTGACATACAGTATGTAGATCAGTCATTTACATCGTAAAGCTCAAATTAAGCTAAAACAACTAGAAATATAAACAGGTTCATTGACTTCCTATTCAAAAGTGATAAGCCCAGCCTATTCATTGTTCACTGAACTGTAACAAAAAATACTTTTTTAAATTCCTTGTTTTTATTGTTTGGGAAATTCCTGCATGAAAATTTTAAACCCTGCATGTTTTGCTCAGAATCAGAATTTTTTTAGAGTAATCGTAAATATATAGAGTCTGCAATGCATCATATTTGGGGGCATGGCTGTTGTGGGGGAAAGTCATTAGGGAAATACAATGTTGAGGCATGGGAAGCTAAACTTTTTATCTCTTTTAAGACGTGTTTTCTGGTGAATTAGTGTATTTTTAGCACAACTAATTCAAGTGGAGTCACAACGACGTTTAAACAAAGGTTGCTGATGTGGCGTTATGTCAGAAAAGTAAACAGAAAGTTAAAGATGCTATAACATGACAGGCAGCGCTAGCATCCCATTCACATTTAGCTACCGTTAGCATTTTTGGACTTATTTACATATTAGGACCGTTGGACCACTTTATTCATTGTATCTATAGTTGACACAATATGTTTCCCCAAGTCCACATTTTCTGTTGTTGAGCAGTGAAAACTGTTCTGATTCACTCTCAATGTTGAGTTTCCCCCACGGAGGTCCGTTTGACAAGATTAGTGATAACTCAAACATTCATGAACCAATCCGAATACAACTATGAGCCGAAAACACTATTTAACATGAATAAAAGCTCAGACACGTAGATTTTACATAATAGTTCTCCTTTAACAGAGGTAAGCAATTCAAAAAATAGGTTTAATGTTTGTATTTTAGTGACTTTTTCGCAGAATCAAACTTTATTTCATGAGACAAAAGTCCCAACACTTCCCCACAAAAAAACCATCAAAGAATAATTACTTTGTCTTCTAATGGCCTGATTTTTGCGCCGCCATCTTGTTTTTGCCGTGACCTCTTCTTATATTAGCTCTAAAAATAACTGTCTTTTTATGCACAAATGTCACACGCTATTACCGCCGTCCAATCCTTACATTAACGACTCGCGAGGTTAATTTTCTGTCTCCTCTTCCCTCCTTCCCGTCTCTCTCTGCTGACTGGAGGGCTTTTTATTGCTTAGCCTTTCAAAACAAATTGTGTATTCATTTAGCCGTTTAGCCTAGCCGCTTTTTCTGCTGGCCTGCCATTTCTCCCGCAGTAATCTCCCACTTTATATGATACATTAGCACGTTTCGCTTTAGCGCTTAGCCGTAGTAGCGCGCTCTTTGTGTGTGATAGCTTTGCCTGTGTCACACGGAGAACTCTTTGAACTTTCTGCTCCTAATGTGCAAAAAAAATGAAAAGAAGTACTTTTTTTGCCTGTGTTGATGCAGAAATAGAGGATTAGCTTGCTGTGGCAGTCACACATTGACAACCAAAGCTAATTACGTAAAAATTAGACGTTACGAAGACAAAACCTAGCATTTCGTAGTCATGATTTTAAGCCGTCGTCGTGTTTATGATGCAAAAATGTGGTCAGTTTGAAGTCATGAAGGATTATTAGCCAAATTAATTGTCTGTAGTGAGCTAGTGATGATTAAATGTGTTGTTTGTGATGTTAAAAATAGAAGTAAAACTCCCACGCAGAATAAGGTTTGACTCAGAAACGTTGCCATGACGCCAAGATGAATTTGAATCTGAAGTAAAGAGAAGATTAATGTGTCAGTGAGTTTTAAATGGTGTGTTTGGGGTTTTTGGTCCAGTCTAGTTGGATGGATTTCAATAATTACAGCAGTGCTCAAATGAGAAAGAAAGTCAAGCTGACCCTGTTGACAGAAAAGTGATGTTTATAAGACTTCTACCTGTTTTTTTGTCTCCTGAGGAATAAACATAACCTGCAGTGTGTTGCAAAAAACAGCTAAAGTGACATCATGTAGCTTTCTGTAGATGTAAAATTAACAATATGATTCCATTGAAATAGAAAGTAAAAACCAGTGACTGTGACTTGGACTTGAGTCAGACTTTAGTAATTCTTTTGATGACTTGAATCTTCACTCAATAAAATAATAAAATGGAGAGGCCGGGAAGCTTAGGACCCAGCAAACCGGTTTTAGGGACAGGGTTTTAGGGTGTAGCCTCCTCTCAGGGGGAGGGATTAACTCAGTAATTAATACAGCCAGTCTCAGATCACTTCCATCAGATTGAAAAGGACTTTCAGATGAGAGTTTGAAACGTCTTAATCTTTGAACATTTTGTCCAGATGACAACTTTTTCCTCTAACTAACTTGACTTGGACTTAAAGGTCAGTGACTTGGGGACGACTTGATGCTTACTCAGCAATTTTATATAAAAGACCTGACTAGACTGGAAACTAAATTCCAAGAACTTGGTCTTGACCAGACTTGTTGGTCACTGACTTGATGCCAAAGTCTTGAGACTTACTGAAGACCTGCAAAACAGTGCGTTTTGCAGGTCCCTGTTAAAACTCTACTGTGGGACATTCTGCATGTACACATATCCTTTTACATTCGCCTGGTATCCAAAGCGCAGTGGGTCTCGTCACTACTTCTTCTACTGCGTCTTGGATCAACTCAAAAGTTTATTTGTTTGACACACATGAAACAATCTACTTTAATCCCAAAGAGTCACAACTGATTCATTCATTCATTTTCTACCGCTTAATCCCGTTAGGGGTAGCGGGTGACTGGAGCCTATCCAGGAACTATGGGCCTTAGGTGGGGAAACACCCTGGACAGTGGCCAACTTGTCGCAGGGTTAGACAGACAAACATTCACTCTCTCAGTCATTCACTAAGGGAAATTTACAGTGATGCCCAATTAACCTAAACATGCATGTTTTTGGAGGTGGGAGGAACCGGAGAAAACCCACGGTGACACGGGGAGAACATGCAAACTCCACCCAGAGAGATCGTGAGATGTTGATATGGTCCGACCCGGGAGTCGAACCCACGACCTCCTTATTGGGAAGCCAGAGCTCTAACCACTTGGCTACCGTGCACCCAAGTCACAACTGATCACGTGTTTAATGAAGACTGCACATAAAGTCTACATTTTTCATAAAGATTTGCTTTTTATATCAACAATATGTTTCTACAGTGGAAGGGAAAAAAGACAGACTGAGGGCAGACACTTCATATTCTTTGTTTGACTGTTGTCAGTGGTGGATGAAAGTAAAATAATGTAACACCTGTCTTCTCTTCTCTTGTGTTGTCAGTGCACAGCAGCAGACACTTGGTGAGGAAACAGCGCAGTCACCTCAGGACAAAGATCGAGTCTGGAGAGGGAACTGTCCCGGTGAGGAGCAGAGGCCCGGTCCAGACGTGGGACGGCGTTCTTCAGGGGGAACAACTCATCACCATGTCCTGCACCGACAAGATCACAAGGTAAAAACATCTGCTCAAGTCTTATACAAGAGAGAATGAACAATGCTTTCAAGAAGTCGAGAAAAAATGGACGTTTGGACATCTTGACATTCTGTAGTTTGGATATAGTTCTATGTTTTGTCAAAATTATTCATAGAATATATCAAAAGATCTTCAAAAATGCTGAAAGGCAATACATATTATTATAATAAAAATAGATACAAACTCTAAACATTGCTATTTTACAAGCAAGATTCTGTCTTTAAACCAAGATTAAAAAAACGTGATCATAAACCAGATCACAAAGTTAAGAAAAAGTGAATATTGTTCAGCTATAAAATAATAGAAAGTGAAACATTTGACTGTCTGCTAAATCGTCATTTATGACTTTGACTTCGAGGCTTCCCTATTCCTGACAAGACCAGACCAAAACAGAACTAAACCAGGACTAAGCCAAGTCTAAACCATCAGGTCATGTTTATAAAGACACATAGTGATACTAAGATGTCACTTCTACTTCCACTGTGTAAGATTATCATATAAATAGGATTATTGTCACTGATGCACATAAACATAATGGCATCACACTGGATCTTGTAGCATTTTAAAAACATGTTTCTATCAACTTTGGCGCTCTCTCTCTCAATGAAACTGAAAGTGTTTTGTCTTTTACCCAAAGGCAGTTTATTCATGTGAAAAGCATAAGCAGAACCTCAACTTCTTTTAAACAAATAAATTAGATTTTCCTAAAATATTCCTGGACTAAAGTCAGGGCTCTTCTCAACATATAGAAATGCTCAGTGATGCCCTTATCCACCCAACATCACTCAAAAAGACTTTATAGACTGCTATGTAACCTTTTAATCTAAAGGGGCTTTGGGGTCCTCCCTTAGAAAATTTTAAGCTATTTGTAAAATTCTGTAATTTCTTTGCGCATTTCATAATATCCATAATTTTGTAATTTTACTTAAAGTGAACGATGTATAGATTTTTAGATATCCTGAAAGTTGTTGTCAATATATCCAAAAAAGCAATATTTAGTTAATTGTAAAACCAATCAAAAATTTAGGCATGAAAACGTGATGTTGTAAACGTTTAAATAAATTGTAAATTTAATATTTCTGCATTTTGGTGATAACTTTGACATATATTTCACATTTGTTTTACAGTGTCCAGTGGGTAATAAGCCGACTTTCACACTATAGAGTTAGTTAGGATTTGCAAAAATGCTAAACGTATCATTTTAAAGGGGCACTGTGTAATGCTGCGTTCACACCGGACAGCTTATTTGCGTCTAAATTCGCCAAAACGCGCGTAAAAATTCGCCGGTTATTTCTGCTGTTGACGCCTCAATAAGCTTTTAAGCTGCTCTGACGCGCGTCAAGGCTTTGGTGGACAAAAAGACACTTTTAACGCCCCAAAGCGCTTCCAGCTCTCGCTTGTTTACAGGCTTTGTTTTGCTCGTAGACAGACCACGTTGAGAGAGAGAAGGAGAGAGAGAGAAAGAGGCTTGTTGCATTTATAAAACGGAGCTTACCCGATCACACAACTTTCTCCTCCCCCAGTGTCTTTTTGCTGTATCCGTCCTCCTCAGCTCCTCCCGTTGTACAGCAGGTTTAAACACGGCACCGGGCATTTTTAATACATCCACGTGAGGCGTTGTCAGTCCAGATCATGTCCCGTGTTTGCCGTGTCTCCAGATTTTCAAAACAACGAACGGCCAAGTCTTTGAAAAAAGCCCCCCCAAACAAGCCACCTTTCGTTAAAAAAGTTACTAAAAGACTTCAGTAAACAGTCGTCCTTTCCCCTTGGTGTGACACAGGGAAACAACATGTCACGTGTCACAGTGTGTAGCCTCTGATTGGCTGACGCCGGCTTCCAACGCGTCTGAAGATGGATTTTCCCAACTTCTGCGGCGGCCGCAGCTTCGGGCGAATTTGCGGCCGCAGCAGCTTCCAGCTTCTAATCCGCAAGTTTTCAGAAGCCAAAACGCGCGTCAACTGACGCCCCAGACGTCAATACGCGCGGAAAATTCGCTTGAACGCTCAAGACGCGGGTTTACATTGACTTAACATTGAAAATAGACGCAAATACGCCAAGACGCTGTCCGGTCTGAACGCAGCATAAGATTGAGAGGAATTTTAATGATCACATATAGTCCACAAACATTTAAATCATATTTATTCTTTACAACATGAATACTTAAGAGAGCACTGTTAACCAATCCACATCAATTGTGATACATTTATACGTATTTGAAATGTTTTATTACGGGCCGGAATGTGATCAATTGACGCTAGATGTCAGCAGGGTAGATAGGCAAAATGCATTGGAAAGGCTCCCCCTGGTGTTCAAAAGTGGGATCACTTTATTTTTTATTATTTTTTTACACAGTGCCCCTTTAAGGAAAAAAACTGCTTGTAAAAATGTTGTTTTGTTATGGAGAGAGACAGAGAGAGAAAGAAAAAGAGAACATTGTTTATAGCAGTGTTGTAAAAATGGATTTTATATTCCATTTTTTGTCCCACAAATGCCAAGCTTTTCTCTAACCTAACATAAATGTGTGGTCCTTGGTATGGACTTCAAGACGCTAATATCTCCATTGACTCACATAAAAATCCATATTGTTTCATCTCTTCTTTTAATATCCAGTCTTTTTTTGTTCATGTCATTTAAGAGCGCAGACATGAGGAGCTTATGTTCTGGTGAAGCAGACACAGCTGGATCTCTGCTGACATTTGTTCAGTGCCGTTTGTACATTAGCTCTATAATCCAGCTGCATGTGAAATCTTTAGCTGTGCGTGTGGACAAACCGATTTCCCATAAATCACCTGTGCACGCCTAATCCTATTGTAATGAACAAAGCATTTCATTAAGTCGTTTTGTCTGTGGGATCAAATCGTGTGTTATTTTGATTGTAATGAATAGAAAGTAAGATTTATTTGTATAGCGCTTTTCACAAACACGGAGTCACAAAGCGCTTCACAGTTACATGGAAGCCAGGAAAACTGCATAAATAGCCTAGTCTGATTTAAACCAGTTCTCAAAGTGCATGTAAACCCTGGCAGACCTATTGAGGAGCTGTAAACCAATTTTCAGAAATCCAATTGGCGCACGTGGTCCCGACTGATTGTAGTGCGTTTTCAGACAGACAAATGGTCTACAGATGGACAAATGTAACTGAGCATACTCTCAAACCCTGCCCACAGCACATCGCAAAGGTTAAGATTTTTAGAACTATTAAGTGCCCTGCACAACAGCCTCACATTTTACACAGTTCTAAATGTTTAATACAGTCCTACACACTGGAGAGACATGTCCTGATTTACTCCATGATTCAGACTGCATTGGGTTGATTTACCTATTATTTATTTATTTAATTATTTATTTTTAATAAGTCTTTGTATTGTAATAAGGTCTATAAAATGACACACTGGTCTTTCTGTGCAACACAGTCTCACTAGATGGCATACTTTTACCACGACACAAAAACAGCGTATTTTGAGCACGAGTTCACAGCTATTTTTAGTACTTATGTTACGCCGTGCATTTAGCATCATATGAAAAAGAGTAAAAATGACAAGAGATTTCACAGCGTCAAAATAGGACGAGTTTTGGTTGATGCCATGTGGAGACGTTTTCTTCAGGTGAAACGGGTAAGTTCAGGCATCAAGTTACTAAAGCTACGGTCACAATGACCCGTACGAATAAAATGGTCGTACGAATCTTAGAGGTCGTACGAAATCGGAGTTCGTACGTGGCTCGTGGAGTGGAAACTGTTTTACAGTCTTCTTACGGCAGACTTTCAGCTCTCACCAACAACTCACGACATTCTTGGGGAAATGAAACCGTACGGCATCCTTGCGTGTGCCCTAAAGCTTGCTTAATGTGTCTTTGCGGTAATCCTACATCTATTTTGTATCGCACGGGAGCTGCACGATGTCCCTACGTCCAACTCAAGCCTTTATCAAGGTGTTTCTAGCTATTAAACCTTTCGTAAACCGTACCGGAATAGCAATAACCTAATTGCACACCAGCAAAACACAAATATGCTTATGAATAGCTATATTCTGTAGGCTTTGTCTGAAATCTGTTCTCTCGTTTGTCTCTCACACTCGAAACACAACAAACTCACAAAGTCAAACCTCCGTAAAAACATCAAAACCGCTTTGTTTCTTACCTGCGTATTGCAGAGGAGACGCCAAAACTCCCAAAGCGAGGACGGATGCTGAAGACTAATCCACTGACATCATTGTGTTCATATAAAAAAAGTTTGAAGCACTTCCCAAATCGCCAGCGAGCAGAAGTTGTCCAAATGTCTACGTCTGTTACAGCTGTTCTCCCCGTGGTTGTGTCCATCTCCAGGCGATTTGCGTTTTCCCCGCGCGCTCCTGGTCCGGTCTGGCCGTGTTTCAAGCGATATTCCTGCACGCTCCGGGTCCGTTGCTCTCCGTGCGCTCCTGGTCCGGTCCGGCCGTGTTTCAAGCGATCTCATCCCTTCACGCTCCGGGTCCGGTCCCCGCGCTCTGGGTCCGGGCCCCCTGCGCGCTCCGTCCCGTCTCCGTGCGCCTTGTCCGGTCCCCTCCGTGCGCTCCTTGTCCGTTCCTTTCCGTGTTTAAAGCTAGCTGCGTTTCCGTCGCGTGCTCCAGGCCCGTGGGCTTTCATACAGATCCCTCGTACAGGCTAAACTGAGCCTCAAGAGATGCGCAGTCTCCAGAGCGCGTCTCTCTCCACTTTGACTCTCCCGCTCAGGCATATTACACAGGCTTTAGTCTCTGCGTTCGTAGACCGGTCGTAGAAAATCTTTAACACGACCATAGACCTGTCTACGAACTTACGAACGGGCTGCGAGCGCTGTTTTTTCGTAACAACGCCTCAAGAATGACGTAGGAAATGAGACAAAAATCGTTCGCAGAGAGGTCGTAGCAGGTCGTACGGGTCATTGTGACCGTAGCTTAAAATTGTCAAGATTAGGTCTGGGGCTTGGGGCAGGTTAAGATTAGAATCAGGATTTCATTAATATTCATAAATAAGAACACGTCTTAACAACCACCATTGAAATGAATGGGGACTGTGGCGCGTACTGTAATTACACAAAACAGCTGTGAACTCGTGCTAATCATACCTAATTTACATATTGTGTAATGTCGTGGTAAATGTACGCTTTCTTGTGAGATCGGGCTCTTCTGTGACATGTAGAACTGTCTTAAACATGTAGTTAAATATATGGCTGTGTGCCACTTTGTGTTGGAAACTTTTTTGTTGTAAAAATGTTAACTTTATTGTCAGAATGTAGTGCGGGCAGGGGTTGTGAGCATAATCAGTTACATTTGTCCAGCCGCAGACCGATTGTCTGTTTACATGAGTCTGAAATCAGACTACGGCCATTCAGGACCACGAGCGAAAACAAGACCGGTTTACAGCTCCTCAATAGATCTGCCCGGTTTATGTGTGCTTTAGATTTAAATTGGACTAGGCTAGTTGTCTGGTTTTCCTGGCCTGACTGACAGATGAGACCAAACACTCTTGTGAAAATTCTTTGAAATGTCTTTTAAAATAAACACTCAGCACTTCAGAATGTCCTTTTATTGTGAGCTTAATCTGCAAGGTTGATGGATTATTTTAACAAAGGAAAAGTGCTCACTAACGCAGATTTGTGGTCAGGGTTTGAGAGAAATTGTTTTTTGTGTTTATAGTGTTTACACTTACCTGGACTGGTACTTCGAATGATTTTATATTTTAAACAAGATTAAATGTCATATTATCTGAATTTAAAAATGTAATTTTTACCCAACAGAACCCAACAGACTATACTCGATATCTGAAACAAAAATTTTGGAGGTACTTGGGACAAAAAAAGTTGGGGAAAAGTGACCTAAAGCAAAAACATTTACCATTTTTTTGCTCACGTTGCAAGCAAAACCAAATGAACTGCACATTTAACCAGCTCCAAAAAACTCTCTCCTAACTTTCTAAACAGCCGAGGTGCAGACTCGTAGTGCTGAGGTCAGTGTTCATTTGACCAATTGGATCCAGTTTGCCGGGACAGTGTCGGTGTGATTATATCTCGCCGGGTCAGAATCCAGGGTGAAAGCAATTACTCGACAAAAATAGAGCGATGTTAGCGTCGGAGCAGGAGGAGGAGGAGAGGGACACTATTGTAGCGGCAGATTCACCTTTTTGTGTGTTCTCTCTCTTTCTCTCTGACGACGCTTTATTTGGCTGTAAATGATCAGGAGGTTCAAGTGAGCGGAGCTGAGAGAAGATTTATCAAGGTCGAAGCGCCGGGTCGTGGACTAGACACAGTTTAGAACATTTAGAGGGGTTTTAGTTTTGTCTAATATGGCTTCTACTGTACTGATGTAACATTTGTTTGTTTAGTAATAATAATCTCTCTCTCTCTCTCTCTCTCTCTCTCTCTCTTTCACTGCCTGTTCCCTCATTCTTTCTCTTTCTTATTCTCTCCACCTCATTCTCTCTCTCTTACCACTTATTTTTTCTTTATCTTTCTTTCTTTTACCCTCTCTCTTTTACTCTCTTTCTCTCTCTCTTTCGTTTTCACTTACTTTACTCTACCTCTTTCTTTGCTACGCTTACTCTGTTTCTCTTTCTCTCTTCTTACTATCTCAAATTCTTTCTCTCTCTCTTTTACACTTTCTCACCCTTTCTCTCTCTTTCTCTTTTCTTGCTTACTCTCTCTATCCCTCCCCTTTTCTTTATCTCTCTCTCTCTCTCTCTTACACTTTGTCTCTCTCTCTTTCTCTCTTCCTCTACTTTTTAATCTCTGTCCCCATCTTTCTCTCTCCCTCCCTCTACCTGTTTTACTCCCCTTTCTCTCTCTCTTTCTCTCTCTCTCTCTCTCCCCTCTCTCTCTCTCTCTCTCTTTCACTACTTCTGATTCTGTCTACGTATTTTTCTTTTTTTCTCTTTCTCGCTCCCTCTTTCTTTATCCCACTCATCTTTCTCTAGATCTCTTCCTTTCTTTTTTCTCTCTTTTACTTTCTCTCCCTCTCTCTGCTTCTTTCTCTGTTTCTCTTTTTCTTGTTTACTCCCCCCTCTTTCTTTTTCTCTCTCTACTTATACTTCTTTCACCCACCCCTCTCTCTCGCTACCTCCTACTATCTACATATTTTTCTTTCTTTCTCTCTACTACCCTCCTGTTCGTCTCTTTCTCTTTGACTACCTTTCCGTTTCTCTCTCTCTCTATGCTTCTTTCTTTCCATTTCAGTCTCTCCCCACTCTCTTAACTCTCTCCCCCTCTTTTTTCTTTCTCTTTTACTCTATTTCTCCCTTTCTCCCCTTCTCTCTCTGCTTCTTTCTTCTTTTTCTCACTTACTCTCTCTTTTTCTCTTTCTTTCTCTCTTACACTTTGTCCTTTTTTCTCTTGCAATGTCCCTCTTTCTCTTTCTCTCTCTCTCCTCTCCCTCTCTCTTTCTCTCTTGCTACCTCTTACTCTCTCTATATGTATTTATCTTTCTTCTTTCTCCTACTCTCCTCTCTGTCTCTTTCTCTCACTTTCTCTTACTGTTTCGTTCTCTTACTGTATCTCCTCCTTTCTCTCTCTCTGCTTCTTTCTTTTTCTCACTTACTCTTTCTCTCCATCTCTTACAATCTCCCCCCTCTCTCTCTCTGCCTCTCCCTCTTCCTCATGCCCTTGCTTCCTTTTTGTTCTCTCTCTCTTTTGCTCACTCTCTCCCTATACTTCTAACATTGCCCCCCTCCTACTCTGTCTCTTCATCTTTTAAGCCTCCTCTTACTCTCTCTCTTTCTCTCTCTCTCCTTCTCTCCTTTCTCTCTCTCTGCTCATTTGTCTCTTTTTCTCACTTTTTCTCTCTCTCACGTACTCTCTTTTCATCCTTTTCTTTCTCTCTCTCCATACTTCCCTCTCTCTCTCTCCATCCCCTCTCTTCTCTTTCTCTTTCTTACGCTCTCTCCACCTTCACTTTCTCTCTCTTTCTCTCTCTCTCACCCCCGCACCCTCTTCTTTTCTCTCTTCCCCTCTTTCTCTTGCTCTCTATCTCCCTGTCCTTTTCTCTCTCTCTCTCTCTCACTATATCCCTCTCCCTTTCTCTCTCCCCCTCTTTCTCTCTTTCTCCTTACTCTCTTCTCCTATTTCTTTCCCTCTCACTGCCTCCCACTCTTTCTCTTCTTCTCCTTCTCTTTCTCTCCTTCCCTCTCACCCTCTTCCTCTCTCTCCCCCTCTCTCTTTCCTTCTCTCTGTGCCTCTCTTTTTCCACTCTCTGCTTCTCTTTACTGCCGTTAGTTCAGCTTGCACCAGGGCGGCCATATTTGCAGGATCTTTGCCCCTCCACACACACTCTCTCCTCTCTCTCTTCTCTCTCTTCTCTCTCTCTCTTCTTTCACCTCTTTCGTTCGGGTGTGTTTTTTAGTTTTTGCATACGGCGTTTCTCCTGAGCTAATATTTGATTTGAAGTCGACAGCTGGATTTAATTGAGGGTCCATAATGGGTTTTTATATAACGATGATGTTCTAGATTTCTACTGCCGTTTTATGCAGATGATCACATTACTTTAACAGCCAGCCGTTTAGAGAGAGGGAGCGCGGGGAGAGAGAGAGAGGGGGAGGTATTGAGGGAGGAGGGAGGGAGGGAGAGAAAGAGAGAGAGGAGGAGAGAACGGTAGAGGGGAAGAGAGAAGGGTACAGCAGTGAGAGAAACAGAGGGGAGAGAGAGAGTGAAAGTGAGAGAATAGAAAGAGAGGGACAGCATGAGGAGAGAAAGGGAGAGAAGAGAAAGAGAGTAAGGGAAAAAAGTAAGAGAGAATGGTACAGCATGGAAAGAGAAAGCATAGGGAGAGACAGGGGTGGAGAGAAGGTGAGCGGGAGAGAAAAGGGAAAGAGGGTGAGGGGAGAGCATGGAGAGAGAAAAAGAAAGAAGAGAAAGAGAGGAAGGAGGAAAGAAAGAGAGAATGGGAGAGGGGAAGAGAGAAGGGTATAGCATGGAGAGATAGGAGAGGGTGGATAGAGGGAGGGAGAGCATGGGGAGAGAAATAGAGAGAAGAGAAAAAGGAAAGAGGGAAGAGAAAGAGAGGCACAGGGGTGGTGAGAAGGTGGGAGTGAGTGAGGGAAGGAGGGAGGAGGATAGAGAGAAAGAGAGGGGAGAGCATGGGGAGAGAAAGAGAAGAAAAAGAGAGGAAGGGAAAGAAAGAGAGAATGGTAGAGGGGAAAAGAGAAGGGGACAGGGTAGAGGGAGTGAGTGAAAGAGAGAGAAGAGAAAAAGAGGATGAGGGGAAGAGCATGGAGAGAGAAAAAGAGAGGAGAGAAAAAGAGAAAGCGGAAAGGAAGAGAGAATGGAAGAGGGGAAGAGAGAATGGTACAGCATGGAGTGGACAGAGAGAAGAGAAGGGACTGAGAGGAAGTAAGAGGGGAAGGGGAAAGAGAGGAAGTAGACAGGGGAAAGGTAGAGAGAGAGGAGGGGAAAGTAAGGGGTGAGAGAAAGAGAGAGGGGGAAGGGAGTAAGAGAAAGGGAGAGATGGAGGGAAGGATGGGGAGTCAGAGAAAGAGAGAGGGGAAGGGAGAGAGAGGTGAGAGGGCAAGAGAGAAAGGAGAGAGGCAAATGGAGGGGAGAAAGGGAGGAGAGCGGAAGGAAAGGATGGAAAGAGAGAAGAAACAGAGAGGTGGAGGAGGAGAGAGAGAGAGGAAAAGGGAAAGTTGAGGAAGAGAGGGGGAGAAAAGGAAGTCACAGAAAGAGAGAGAAGAGAAAGAAGGAGAGAGAGGGTGAGAGAGAGAAAGAGAGATAGGGAGAGGAGAAGAAATAGGAGGTGATTTGAGAAGTATGAAAGAAAGAGATAGATGAGAAAGACAGAGAGAAGGAAAAAATGAGTCAGGAGAGAGAGTGTGGAGTTGAAAAAAAGAGAGAGCATGGAAGGGAGAAGGAGAGGGAGAAAGTGAAAGGGGTGTGGGTGAGATAAAGAGACAGGTAGGGAAAGAGATGAGGAAGGGAAAAGGAGAAGAGGGGGGGGTGGGTGACGTGTGAGAAAGAAGGGAAGAGAGAGAGAATAAAGGGGGGAATAGAGAGAGAAAGAGAGAAGATAAACAAAGAGAGAGAAAGGGAGAAGAGAGAAGAAAAGAGCAGACAGAAAGAGAGAGAGAGAAGGGGGGGTGAGAGAGAGAGATAATAGATGGCTGTGGCGCTCTCAGGGCCAGGTCCAGATGGCTGTCTCTTCTTGCATGAGATTAGAAGATGTTGCTGATTCACGGTGTTGCATTCTGGGTAAATTAATATCTGGGGCTAAAGTTATTTCAGTTTTGGAGGTTGAGGCTCCTCCTTTTTTTTTTACGAGCCGTATCCGTGGCGACGCGCAGACAGGTGGCAGGCGGCGGAGGCAATGGGCCCGCTCACCGCACCGGACGTTAATTGAGCGTGAAGCCGTCGGCCGATGATTAAGTTAGAATAGAAAACAAGACGCCACTAAAGGAGAGAGCGGCTATAACAGATTAGATAAAGCACGTTCAGATCAGCTTTTGTAATAAAGAGGAAGTAATGTGATAATCAAGAGAGATAATTATGTTTTGTGATAATTTTGTGGAGTTAAGTGTCTATTCAAGCTGAGTTTTGAACACTACTTGCTTACAATCTTTTATATTATAGGCAGTTGATGCTATTCAGTTTCTTTCTGACTGAAATTTTGACAAAGAAAATAATACAAAAGCATGAAACTATTGTGGTAGAGGCAACAATTAACCCTTTGGACACTGGGTTGTTCATTTGAAATACAAATCCAGAAGGGAAAAGTAGGTAGAGTTATGCCAGTTTGACTTTAAAGTGAGACTATAGTAATTCTTCAAACTACAACATGAACACGTATTACAGGATGTTGTGAATCTCTGGAAACAATCATTTTCCGTCTAATTATATTATTTAAGAAATACAGCTTTCTGGAAAAAAAAAAATTATAATAATAATAAGTTGTCATGGAGAGATAATATTGGGGTAAATTGTGTCATTTATTATTCAAGTAAAAAGTATAAAATTAAGAATTAGACTGTTTTGTTGTTGTTTTTTTGAGCTAACATTATGCTAGCTACAGTATATAGATTCAAAATGTAGCTTACCAAAGCACTAACCCATGTGTTCAATAATTACAAACTTGCATATAACTGTTCATGCAACAATCAAAAAACCTTGATCATAGAAATTTTACTTCAAGAGCAAAAACTAGTTATTTCCACGTAAATGCCCTATTGTTCATGCAATCAGCCTCCCATCTTTACAGGATGAGTGAAACGGTTAAGTCTTCAATAATGTGTGTCACATAACCAATTTCTTCTATGGCTCTTTAGAAATAGGGGGTGGCACAAATCACCCCACTAAATCGACAAAAAAATTATATAAAACAAGTTTCTAATTTCTCAAAATTTCAATTTTTGTGAAAATATTTTGCATTTTAAATGGTCAAAGTCAACTACTGCCAAATCTAGTGTAAATAAAAGTACCATTGTTCCAGACAGATACCAGCTTTACTGCTCTATATTCGCCAAATACATTTTTGACCTAATTTAAATTCAGATATTCGTCAGAGCAGAGCTTGCTCTCACTTTTGGATATGGAGTCTTTTAGTCATCAGAGGCTAAAACTACAAAACCTCAACTTTACAGAGAGTCCAAACATTTGTTTGTGCTGGAACACTGGGTAGCCTTCTGGAGGTCAAAAGTCAACTATCCTTAATGATTCAATAAAAATCAAAATTTAAAACCATATAGTGGAACATTCTTGGATAAATATGGCTAAGTGATCAAATTTATAATGAAAACATACTGGAGAAGACCCTAATCCAGACAAAATAAGAATCATTTTTGTAGCATTGTATTTGCAGTTTTTGTATTACAACAAAAAACAGCATTCAAACAGAATTTTTTTTGTAACTTCTCGTCATCTGTATTAAGAATTCTTGGCCTGTGAACACAACCTATTGTCTTGCACAACCACTGTCACGTCTGCTCCACACTGACTCATCCACAGTGATTTTGTGTCTCCCGTAAATCTCCCAAAACAAACGTCCGCTCCCATAATCGATACGTCGTGGTCCCGTTCAGTGCATTAACCCTGTGGCTCTGCAGAATGCACATATGCTAATGCTAACGTCGGCTATAATGGATGCAGACGCAGTGACCTTTAAATCCACGCTCTCTCTGAAAAAAAAAAAAAAAAACAGGCTGTATGTGGGATTTTCTCTGCACTTTTTCGGTTTGTTGACGTCGGCGACAGGTAGCAGTCATCACGTCCCGCATCAAGATAATGATCAAATTGTTTCTATCTGTCGCTAAAGCCGCGCGACGCTAGCTCAAGCCTATCGCCTGCGTTTGCTATTTTTAAACCTTATTTGGACGCTGGATCCTGCACTTGATGTCCTTGCACACAACTGTTGACACCTCTGCTGTTTTCAATGCCGAGATTAGCTTTGCGTTAGCTCTTTTGTTAGCTTAAAATGTCTCTGTATGCTAAGCAGTTTTCCTAGCTTTAAATGACGTTGTAATCTTATCAAAACATTAAGTAGAAAGTTTAGTTTATTTAGTCCTTTTTTCATCTGTGTTGTTAAAAGTATAAACACTATTCCTTCAACAAAAACATGACCTGAATTTGTGTTTAGCATAATTTCTGCTTGTTTTATTATTTTTCAGTACTAGCTTGCCAGACCCGACTAGCTGATAGCTATATAAGTTCAGAACAGGCCTATTCAGCTTAAGGCCCAGGTGCCAAATTGGTCCTCCAAAAATTCTGTTTTCGACCTTGTTTGGCACTGGTTTAGACCTGGTTTAGTTCTGCTTTAGACCATGTTTGGCTCTGGTTTAGACCTTGTTTAGTTCTGCTTTAGACCTTGTTTGGTCCTGGTTTAGACCTTGTTTAGTTCTGCTTTAGACCTTGTTTGGTCCTGGTTTAGACCTTGTTTAGTTCTGCTTTAGACCTTGTTTGGTCCTGGTTTAGACCTTGTTTAGTTTTGCTTTAGACCTTGTTTGGTCCTGGTTTAGACCTTGTTTAGTTTTGCTTTAGACCTTGTTTAGTTCTGGTTTAGCACTGGTTTAGACCTTGTTTCTGCTTTAGACCTTGTTTAGTTCTGGTTTAGACCTTGTTTAGTTCTGCTTTAGACCTTGTTTGGCTCTGGCTTAGACCTTGTTTAGTTTTGCTTTAGACCTTGTTTAGTTCTGGTTTAGCACTGGTTTAGACCTTGTTTAGTTCTGCTTTAGACCTTGTTTGGCACTGGTTTAGATCTGGTTTAATGCTGAGATACTTCTAGTTCAGTTTTGGTCATAAAAAGAGACTGCAGCAGTAGTCATTATCACGATAGAAAAACAAATCTAGTCCTCTGAATATTTGGCAAAACCTCATGTCAAAAGTGACGTATTGTGCAACTACCAGGCCCATAAGCCCTGGTCCTTATCAAATACAGAGCTGAAGTTTTGTCTGTGAGATATTGTTCTGAATGTCCCTGTTCTGTGACGTCTTAGATAGATCTCTGAGATAGTCCGCACTGTTTTTAAGTCTATAAATTATCCAATACTTAATTTGAGTATTTCTGCAGCACTAGCATATCAGACAAGATCGGTCTGATTGTTTCTTTTGCGTAATCTTCTTTTCAGTCAGTAGATAGAGCTCTAACTCAATTCCTGGTGTGGAAAACACTGTCATGTGTGCTTTACTACACTCTTTTTATTGGTTTTGGTGCATGAGTGGGAGTACTCAGGAGCATGTTTGAAGCAAGAAAACAACACAAAAAAAATATTTGTTTAATACTACGTAGTTGTTTTATCATTTACTATAGATTCACTATTACCAATAAATTGTTTGCACCATTCAGCCTTTACCTGATCATAATCCTTTTGTCTGCCCTTTCTCTCTCTCTTCTCAGGTGGAACGTCCTGGGTGTACAGGGGGCGCTGCTGAGTCACTTTGTGGAGCCTGTTTACCTGCACAGTCTGACCGTGGGCAGTCTGCGTCACACTGGACACCTGGACGAGTGTTGAACCAGAGACAAGAGAAGATGGGACCTCTGCCATCGGCGTACAGGAGACACCAGCCTCTGCTCAGCGGTGAGACTTCAGAATATGACAAAATAAGGGCGCTTTCACACCTACTGCATTTGGTTTGCTTCAATCGAATTAGAGTTTGAAACACCTGCAAATTCGGTTAGTTTGGTCTGGTCTGAAAGTGGACCAGTTTGATTTTGTGCGCACCAACGAGCTGCACTGAGACGCATGTTTGGAGGTGGTCTCAGCCCGCTTCTGAACGGACACCAGCGCGGTTCGCTTGTGAGGTGAACGCAAACAGCCCTGATTCGGCCCAACTGGAGCGTTGTGGTCAATAAAAGCTTCCATAGCACACAAAGTGCATGTTAAATGACAATTAAAACGGTAGAAACAAACTGCAAGACGTTGTATCGTAGTTGTTAATAATCCCTGTTTTTTTCTGTTGTCAGACATAGATGCAATGTTTCCCCCATAGTTCTTTGCGCTCCCGCTAGTTACAGTTCGAGCAGCGGTAGCCGAAGCTACAGCTTAAAAAGCTGTTTTATATGAAACTAAAACCATTTGAACCGGAAAAAAAGTTTATGATGAAACTAGGTAAGCATTACCACAAAATCCTACAGTTCCTAAAGCTGTAGATGCTGTTTCTGCTGAACAGGTTGTGTTTAAGATGAGATAAGATAAGATAAGATAAGATAAGATAAGATAAGATAAGTTAAACTTTATTAGATAAGATAAACTTTATTGTCCCTGAAGGGAAATTTGTCTTGGCTCACTGCCCACAGCTATGCACACAAACCAATTTAAAACATTTTCCAGATGCAGCAACAGCAACAACAGTCCAGGCCCCACATTAGAAGACATTTGCTGTAGTAGTAATAATCAGGCATCCAAGTTGTGCTTGTATCAATTTCAACCTAAAAGTTCATCCAGTGATACAAAAAGCACACATAAGACATTTGTACATCAATTAGACTGGAGCACTTAACAATCCATCTAATACAATCCAATAAGTCTATTTGCCTCTGTGATTAGCCAATTTTGCATTGCGCTCTAGGGAAAAAATGCTTTCTAGCCTGTAGAGGGATTTTCCCACTGCTGTACCAATAGAGCGACCACTGGGGCTGATTTACAACGGCTGCAAGCAGCAATGTCCTGTATCCAGATAATGTAATAGATCCATGAGACTTCTCCTCTGGCCATTCGGAAAACACAGTTTCTACTCTCATTTTGAGCACTCTCTTCCACCTGTTTGAGGAACAGCGCCACCACAGGCGAAGAGCATTTGTGTTTTCTTATTAATCAGTTAATTTTAGTAAAAATGTGGTGATGTCGTTCCAAATGAAACAAAAATAAAAATAATGCCTGAACATTTAGCGCCCAAGCAAACCAGTTTAGCAGACGATCAGGTGTGAAAACAAACTGAATGAAGGTTTTTCCTGGATTGTTCTACTTTTTGCTTGTGGTGTTAGCATCTTAACAACAAGCTTCTTGCTCACAATCACAGCTCAATATCATGCTGCTTATTTTTCAAACTTTCGCAATACTTTGTGGTCTATAATCAGTCACATGACCATCAATGCTCATGACTTCATAGATGCATTATAGGAAATGTTAGGTGAACTACTTCTTCATCTCCTGGACATTTGGACATCATAAAAATTACCTGACTCCTAAATAGTGGAATAAGTAGGGAATAGTGCAGCCATTGATTTGCCCCACGTTGCCATAGAAACAAGCAGGGACACCATCAGAGGTTCACTTAAGGGTAAGATCTGTGGAGAGTCGACACTGGGATGATAAGTCATGCAAAAATATTAACCACCTACGAGAAAAAAGCTTCACAATGCACCTTTAACCGCATTTTCCATCTCTGAAAACCTTTGCGATTAAGTTGCCTCTGTGGGACCGGGGCATTTGTTCTGAACATGAATGAGATGGAGGAAAGATTCACATCGTCACGTCTGATCTGGGCCCGGAGACAGAAGCATGTGGAGGAGCAGAGAGACAGAGATAAGACCAAAAGACACAGAAACACACAGACAGATACAGAGCAGATAGGAAACATGAACGTCAAGAGAAACACACTGTGTGAGGTAAAAGGAAAGAATAAAGTGAAAAGTGATTGTAGACTGATGACTTTATCCACTCAAAATTAACACTGGTTTTCACTCTGCAGTTTACTTCTGTCCCATTCCTTTCCAGGTCTCACAAAACCTCTGACAAACAAGTAAAAGTAACACATGCATTCATGTTGGCTCCTCTTACAAATGTTTTAATTTATGTGTAATTTTGCTCTATAATATATGATTGCAGAGTCATGTTGAGTTCTGTTGAGTAGGGCGGCTGCATCTATTCTCTTACTGCAAAGGCCGAATCTTAATATCAGTTATGCAAGCATTCAATTCATGAATTAGTAGAGATTACACAAGATTATAAAGATCAATTTAAAAGAGCCCAATGTTCATTTTATTAACAATTTTTACATTTAGAGCATTCTGAGGCTCACAATTGACTGTGTGCATGTAAGTTGTTTATTTTCAAATTGGCTCAGTGCAGTTGACTTGCGTACGTTCAAAATACCACATCCTGTACACACAACCACTTCCTGTGCAATGCTTTTCAATGAGGTTTTCATTACATCAGTTTAAAACAAATAAATACTGTTTTGATCAGACATTTGTGGTGAATGTTACAGAAAACATGTTAAAGACTTTGCATATTAGTGGAATATTTCACCAGACGACACTTGTGTGTTTAAAAAGAGACATGATTGTGTCTAAATGCTAACGCTAACAGGAAGTGGTCGTATGTACAGAAGTTAGCATTTTTGAACGTCGTAAGCCAACTGAAATTCCGCGCACACAGCCAATTGTTAAGGTTCAGCGTTAGCATTTACAAACAAACACATCCTTTTATGAACACATTTGGGTCCGTCGGTGAAGTTTTGTCCTGATATGTAAATGTTTTTGCATTTTTTTTCAGAGAGAAACAATCACAATTCACTGTTCACTGGCTAATATTATAGTATTTTTTATCTTAGACTGAGGTAAAAAAAAAAAAAAAAAATCCCACTAAATAGGAAAGGAACATGCTGATAGGATGTTAGCATTTTTTAAACGACACGGTGGCGCAGCGGTTAGCGCTCTGGCCTCATAGCAAGAAGGTTCTGGGTTCGACTCCCGGGCCGCCCGGAGCCTTTCTATGTGGAGTTTGCATGTTCTCCCCGCGCCGGCCAGCCGTGTATACCTGTAGAGGCTGAACAGGCGATAGTGGGTTCGAGCCCCAGTTGAAGGTGTTGCAAGTTTAATATTTTAAGAGGAATTTAAGTTTTATACAGGTACATGTGTGTTTGTAGACCCTGTAGCATATTTTAAAACCAAATGTTTGCATTAGATTTGTGATTTTTACACTGCTTTGTTTATTAGTTTAATGTTATATATTTATTTATTTATACATTTTCAGTTGTAATACCTGGACAAAGTGTGTCAACAGACATATATAAAGCACTGTACACACATTAGTTGAAATAATGCTAGATAGAAGTTAATAAAGATTAGCAAAGGGTATAAAAGCTCAATAATACAATAGAATATAATACTAGTACCATTTAATGATTGTGCCTAATATCATAATCTAAATCATGTTTAGCTGTTCTAATGTCATCATTTATTAACAGTGACAAATTATGCAGATGTTCTAAAACAAACACTACATAATTATAATAATAGTAATAAGAGATGCACAAGTTATCAAAAAAATACATTTATTTATATCACAGAAGGACATCACAAACAATAAACAATGTTAAGCAGTGAATCATGTCATGTTTAGCTGAAGTCATGTCTGAGCAAAATCTTTTATTCATCTTTGAACTGGTCTGATTATTGGTTTAAACGAATGCCAAGTCTGGAGCTTTTTCTTTACTGAGGATGAAACATAGACTAAGTCTTTGTGCTCCTCACTCACCTGCTCTAAACTAAACAGCTTGAACATCCACAGCTTTGTGATCAGTAAGTCTTACAGATGAACACATGCAAAAGCATGGCTACATTCTAAAACAGTTCAATCTAAGAAAACATCAGCAGCCACCAGTTGTCTTTTAACTATCTCAACATTTTACAGCCAAACTGTCTTTGAAGAACATACTAATACAGTGAAGCAGTAAGTTGTGAACTGTTTTCATCAGGTAGGTCAGCTCCTCACTGCAGCTTTCATCACCGAGTAGGAGACTTCAGATGTCCACCGCTCTGTCCCCTCTCCTTCTGCTGAGAGCAGCTTCACTGGGAGATGTCCTGATCCACACAGAGCATGTAGGCCTCAGAGGAGAGAAAGAGCAATAGGAATGATTGGGCTGTGTTGCATTTAAACATACTGTGCTAGTAAAAAAACTCACCCCTAAATACATAAAACCAATAAAGCCACGTCAGGCTGCGTACCTCGGTGCTGGAGCTGCACTGTGTGGACTGTTGTTCAAAAACGTAGCCAAGGTCTAGAAGCAAACTGGGATGGAGGCTTGGATGTGTCTGAGAAAGAGAATAATCTGTAAAACAACCTTTGTGTTTGCTTGTGTACAGAGTCCACTGCTCCAGTCTGTGGGATTATTAGTGCTACAGCGTTTATATTCTACGTCCCACTGAAAATAGACAAAGTATACAATAAGATATAATGATCAAAAACCTATGCCAAGGGTCAAAGCATGATTAAACTATCAGAGGGAGATGAGGTAAGTCTGTGGTGAGGACTCTGAAATAGAACACAGAGGTCACATGATGAAGAACTTACTAGAACGACTACATAGAAGTCATGTCAGTGTTAATAAGGCCAGTTGATAGGATTAAAATGACATGAGTGAAACATTGTTCGGTTGATGAATATGAATGAATGATACGAAACAGCTATAGTTTGTCCAGTCTTTTTCTTAGTGAAGTCTCATGTAGAAACAGCTAAGATGGAGGTAGCAGAGATGGAGTCATGAACGCGTCTGATAGTGTGTCTGTGAGGATAACAAAATTAAATGATTCAAACTTAAACATTCTCTCAATTGTAATTGTTTCAGCTTGAGTATAACAGCAGAAACTGGAGCAGTATATTTTCCCTTGAATCACAAATGAACAAGCTTTTCACAAAAAATAGTATAACAACAAAGGTAAAATATTATAAGCCTTTCCTTTGCTTTATTCACTGGTGAAGCTAAAGCAAAGGACACTGAGACATGATCAGACACTGACCCCTCTGTATGTGAATAAAGAAGACTTTACCTTCTCAGCTCAGGCTCTGTGTCCTCCTCCAACAGTACTGACAGCACCAGAATAACATAGATACTGCACATCTAACTGTTCCTCTGGTCTGCTGTGAATGCTGATGTGATCACTGCAGCAGGTGGAGGTGGTGGAGCTGCAGCAGGTGGAGGTGGTGGAGCTGCAGCAGGTGGATGTGGTGGAGCTGCTGGTGTCAATGCTGTCAAACTCACCAAAGAAAGAAAACTGTCTTAGTTTGGTAATGAATAAAATAAAAGTACACCGAAGTTAATGAATGAGAAAAAGACTGCAACAAACTTTTAAACTGGTACATTTTCATAATAATTTTTAAATACTACAAAGATGTAGCTGCTCTATGATGGTGAATGATTTGTTGTATATTTAATGCAAATGTAAATAGACAGTGATTACAGGTATTGTAGCAAAAGTACAGTGCAATGTAATCAATGCCTGGCTCTCTATAACGTGGAGAAGGCTCACATAGCCTCATATCTAAATCTACAAATATTCAATTTAGATAAAAAAATCATGCTACTAGCTAGCCTTTGTATTTACAGTAGTTTACTCATTAGTTTCTCCACAAAAACATGCATTTAAGCTTTTGTAACTTATAAGATTATCACAAACTCATTTTAAATTTCGGTGCTGTCACTTACCTTTACAATTTCCATGTTGAAATATGTAGAACACTTAGAAAAGACGTCTTTCTGTAACAAATCTCGAAGCAAAAGCAGCTATACGGAAGAGCGGAAACAGCGCCCCCGTTTTCACGCTGGTGGCCAAAATGAGTATTGCATCCGTATTGTAAGACACTACCATAGGAGATGAACGGGAAAAGTTAAGAGAGTTAAGCTAACTATACGCGGCCCGGCCGCGCCTGCGTAGTTTCCTCCGGGTACTCCCGGTTTCCTCCTACAACTAAAAACATGTCCATTAATGCCTCCCCTGACCCTTCCCCCAGGGCTCCCCTGCAAAAGAGATTCTGAATCTCAGTGGGACTTCCCTGGTTAAATAAAGGTCAATTAAAAATTAAATAAACAAGCCAACTGACGTTCTGTGCTCAGGGTCAAATGTGATTTCACTACTTTAGAAACCTGAATGGATTGAACATGTCCTTATACCCTTAAACATAACTGGACAAAATTTTGTATTAGGCTTTGGCGAGCTGGTATGGCCACAGGATTCCTATACATAGGGTCAATTGTTTCACTTGTCAGTTAACTGGCTTAGTGCAAGTATCAAAAAAGCAATTTATACTCCAAGTGTAACAAATTTAAAAAATGACCTGATTAAATTTTTTTTTTGTTTGTTTGTTTTTTTTTTTTCAGCCAAAGCTTTAGCCAAACCTCATGCCAAATCAGGTAATGTGAGTACTTCAAATCTTACCTGGCTAGCCGAGTTGCTAAAAAGATCAATAGCATTCAGATGTTTTGTAAATGTGTAGGTCACCTTTCAGAACAGCTTGATGGATTAGAAAACGCTGGTCAATCATCACTAAAAGGTCTATAAATGACAATCAGAAGTCTGTGTTAAAGGCCTCACAATAGGAACCATCCAAAGGGAAAAGAACAGACAGTATCTGTGTCCAGATCTGGGCCCTCCTTCTCCGCCTCGCTCTGCCTCTGATGGGCTTCTGTCCGTTGTGCCTTTGAGCCTTTTAAAGCCGCCTCTGGAGCTTTGTCCCGGGATGTGACTCTTATCTCACACAGCCAAACCTGTCCCACCTGGATCAGCCGAAATGCCCTTGGTGTGTCCTGCTGCTGCTGGACCGGCCTCGAGCTTTGGAACGGGACGGAAATTGTTTGAAGACAGCTTGAGTTTGACATTACTGTTTTTTAAAAGTCNAAGAAAAGAGCAAAGACAGAAAAGAGAGGGAGAAGGGGGGGTGAGAGAGGAGAGATAATAGATGGCTGTGGCGCTCTCAGGGCCAGGTCCAGATGGCTGTCTCTTCTTGCATGAGATTAGAAGATGTTGCTGATTCACGGTGTTGCATTCTGGGGTAAATTAATATTCTGGGGCTAAAGTTATTTCAGTTTTGGAGGTTGAGGCTCCTCCTTTTTTTTTACGAGCCGTATCCGTGGCGACGCGCAGACAGGTGGCAGGCGGCGGAGGCAATGGCCCGCTCACCGCACCGGACGTTAATTGAGCTGAAGCCGTCGGCCGATGATTAAGTTAGAATAGAAAACAAGACGCCACTAAAGGAGAGAGCGGCTATAACAGATTAGATAAAGCACGTTCAGATCAGCTTTTGTAATAAAGAGGAAGTAATGTGATAATCAAGAGAGATAATTATGTTGTGTGATAATTTTGTGGAGTTAAGTTGTCTATTCAAGCTGAGTTTTTGAACACTACTTGCTTACAATCTTTTATATTATAGGCAGTTGATGCTATTCAGTTTCTTTCTGACTGAAATTTTGACAAAGAAAATAATACAAAAGCATGAAACTATTGTGGTAGAGGCAACAATTAACCCTTTGGACACTGGGTTGTTCATTTGAAATACAATCAGCAGAGGCGGTTCTGGCCTGCATGACTCCCTGGGCGAACAAGCTCCTCTGGCGCCCCCCAAACCCCCTAGCCCGCCCCGAGACCGTTGGAATGCCGCTTGCGGCTTTAATTATTTTTACAATTATTGTATATCCACATCTGTCAAAAAGTGGTAACAATCTGTCAGTAATATGTGATTTTAATAATCAATTGAACTCAGCAGCATTACAGCTTCTGAACCTTCTTCTTGATATTAAAATGGAGAATTAGTGTGCAAGCCAGGCAGGCTAAATAATAATTATGACAGTTGGGCAAAAGCAGGGGCGGACTGGGGATAAAAACAGCCCTGGACACTAGTCAGCCCCAGCCCAATCCATAAAATGCGGCACAAAATTCAAAATGTTTTTTTCCCTCCACATAAATACAGAATATAGCTCAATTAATTTAATTCTCTTGTAACATAAATAGTAAACTGTGGGTTGTATTGTAAAGAATTGGCATCAAGTTTGAGCATAAATTGCCTCTCTGCAATGGGGGGTTTGGGGGCCCTCCCCCAAGAAAATTTTGAAAAAACAGGTGTAATTTCCTGTAATTTGGTGAGTTTTAGACTTGTTTTTATAGATTCAGATAACCTGAAGTGAATAGTCTTATTATTAAACTGTCAGCAGGTCAACAGGATTGCATTTGGTGCCCCTAGTGGTTGTTTTGTAAGACAATAAATAAGAGTCCCTTTACAGAGTTCAAAATATATAAATAGACTAAATAGTAGCTCTGAAGGCAGGTGGGTCTGAAAATCTGAAAACTAGACATCATTTGCTTTAATCTGGGGGAATTTTAGACCAACAAATGTGATATTTTACAAAAGTTATTTTATGTGTTATTTTATCCCATAATGTTTACATTTCTCAGCAAGATTCAAATTGGGTTTTGTGCATTTTTATTTTCTATTTGGTGTATTTCTCAGTGGGGCCCCAGCCCTCTGTGTCCCCTGCTCTTCCTTCTGTGTTCCGGCCCTGCTCTCTCTCTCTCCTTCCAGTGCGCAGGAAACACAGACGCCTGATGAGCTGACACTTGTAGACTGTGACAGAAATACTAAAGTCTGAAACTTTAGTCAGAACAGATAACCTCATGCTTTGTGTGTTTAAAATAGGCAAAATCCAACTTCAAAGTCTAGAGAAATGCGCCGTATTTCGCCGCGGTAAATTACGTGATTAAGGACGTATGAGTTCATCTGCTGTTTATGCTCGTAACTTGTGAATAAATGTCCTATTGACGCAAAATAAAGACTGGCTAACTGCTTATGAGATGCAGAACTATTAGGGTTACCAAAAGTACCCAGAGTGTTTGATTTCCCGCTATGTGCTGTTAATGATCAGACCCATGTGTAGACGTCTGTCACTCAGCGGCTGGGGCTGGCGCTCCTCTCATAGCCGTGCGCTCTTCACATGTCTACAACCGCTGTCTGTTGGCCGGGTTAGTGCTCCTTGACTGTCTGTCCTGCTTTCCTTAACGTTTCACTTGCGTCCGTCTTCTCCCAGGCTGCAGCCCTGCGCAGCTGTGGGGATGTGGCCGCTGCTCCTGATCAGGCTGCGTTAAAAAAAAAAAAAAATGTACCAGAGGCCACCGGCCCATGGAGCGAGCGGCCGTTCTGTGCTTTTCCAGAATGCACCTATGGCCAGTCCGCCCCTGGGCAAAAGTCATTATACCTTTATCCTTTTTTCTCTTATTCTTCTTCTTTTTTTAAACTGAGTACCTGAGGGTTTTGATCTCTCATTGCACATGCAAATGAAACATTTATGACTGAAGAGACGACTAGCGTTTCCACCCCCTTGTTTTTAATGCGCATTAAGAAGTATCGAATAGGGCTGCAGCTAACGATTATTTTCTTATCGATTAATCTATCGACTAATTTTTCGATTAATCAGTTTGTAAAATTATTACTTTTTATGGCTTTTTACGCCTTAATATGATATAATATAATTAATTTGAGTTGATTTTGTTAGTTAAGTGTAAAACTAAATATATTTTGACTTAAGAACATTGCTAATTATGTTCTCAAGTCATAAATGTCATAATACTGCTCAAAATATATTTGAATATTGAATAAAATAATACACTAAAAGTATTAAATGCAAACTTGAATCAATATTATAAGATTGATGTTACTAAGAAGTGCATTAAATTATGGCTTTTGTTTGAGGTTTTATAAACAGTTTAAAACAGACACAGCTCAGTGCAACAGCTGTAATACAGTAGCACCATCGTCACACATACAGCTCCTGTCTGATCATGTGTTTGATGAACAGCTGATAGAAGGCCGTGTGTGTATTAACGAGTGCGTGTACAGTCCATTGCACCGTGCGCGCGGCGTCCACGGAGATGTGACGAGCGCGTATAACTTTCAGTCCGACCGTGGCACCGAGTGCCTGTACAATCCGTGCCAACGAACGCATGGACGGTCCGAGTTGAGAAGCGCGTGTGCGCACAAACGAAACGTGCAGGTGTTGCTTCGTAGAGAAAATAAAACTGCCTGACGCAAGAGACCGCGCCGTCACAGCGGCTTTTAAACACGATGTGCGCGTTCTAGTTTCACTTTCTATTCAGCCGCGGTTCACATTGGATCGCTTTCCTGGCCTGAAAACTTTATCTTGATGGTTTATAGAGTGTGTTTCTCCCGTGAACTGACGCGCTTGTGTGGAAATACATCACAGATGTTCGTAGCGCGCGTGGATCAATTAAAGCTGGGACATTATTTAGAGGCACGCTCATAAAGCGACGAGTCGACGCGCTCCACGTGCGTCGACGTATTTTCTTAATCGACGTCGACTAATCGTTGCAGCTCTAGTATCGAATAAGTCCTGGGAGGTGGAAACGGCCAATATCACATTTAGAATCCCTAATGTGCATAAAAGTTTAGACGCTCTCTAGAGGTGGATTTTGTTTTATGCGCATAACGGCTGAAGCGAATTTTGAATGCTGGAAACGCAGTTTTATTTGTTTGCATTAACTCGTGTTTATTTATTCGCATTAACTCATGACGCAAATTAAAACCCACGGGACCCCCGGGTTACATACCTGCTGCAGCAGCTCTGGAGGAGGACTTGGGTGATAAACAAAGCCAAAATAATCCACACAGACTGAGTTGTTTTGTCCAAAATGCTGCAGACACGCAGCACCGTTACACCACAAAAACAAAACATGTTTGCTGAGGTCCGCCAATTAAAACTAACCCGGAGAAACACAGCGCTGTTTGATCAAAAAACTCCGTGAAAGTTTATGTTTGTCCAACACTGCGGTGATTCAGAGCTCGTCCTTTCCATGGCGGAGGATTTGTGTTAAAAACAAACACAGCTGCCTTTTATTTTCGCTGTTAAACAGATCCATTGCATTTATAAAGTGATAACAGGATAAAGTTTGCAGAAGACGGAGCAGTCTGCCGCTAACAACTTAATATTGAAGAATCTGCGGCTGTGAAAAAAAGTGAAACCAAACAGACTGTGCACGTGGCGCCCTCTGCAGGATCAGCGGTGTTATGACACAGCTCATGACCAAGAACTGTTTGTGAAGGGATGTGCCGCCAGTAGAGGGTGCTGTTTCTCCTGGTATAGCTTGACCTGTTAACTGTACATTAGATTGCATGCGTCCTGCGGCGCTGATGAAGCCAGGACTTTTGATTTTTTTTTCTCGGCAAATGCCGCCCCCTGGCAAATGCCGCCCTGGGCGGCTGCCCACCTCGCCCACCCCAAAAACCGCCACTGCAATCCAGAAGGGAAAAGTAGGGAGAGTTATGCCAGTTTCTACTTAGCATGACTTTAAAGTGAGACTATAGTAATTCTTCAAACTACAACATGAACACGTATTTCAGGATGTTGTGAATCTCTGGAAACAATCATTTTCCGTCTGATTTATATTATTTAAGAAATACAGCTTTCTGGAAAAAAAAAGTTGTCATGGAGAGATTATATTGGGGTAAATTGTGCCATTTATTATACAAGTAAAATAGTCTATTTTAATCTCAGAAACAGGATATTTATACAAGTTAAACTAAGTATGCATTTTTCACTTAAATTTTAAGTTAAACTTAAAGTTATTTTATAAACAGTTAACATTAAAGAATAAAAAAGCCTGAGCACAGCATGAATATCAGAACTAATTGCCAGTTGTCTTAATTCCTTGTTTGATTTCCTAATCTTTCTGGCTGTGTTTGGTGTAAAATTAAGAATTAGACTGTTTTGTTGTTGTTTTTTTGAGCTAGCATTATGCTAGCAACAGTATATAGATTCAAAATGTAGCTTACCAAAGCCCTAACCCATGTGTTCAATAATTACAAACTTGCATATAATTGTTCAGATGCAACAATCAAAAAACCTTGACCTTCTTATATATAAGACTCCCTTCTTATAAAAATAATATATATATATAAATATATATATATATATATATATATATATATAATATATATATATATATATATATATATATATATATATATATATATATATATGTATGTATATATGTATATATGTATATATATATATATATATATATATATATATATATATATATATATATAAAACAAGTCTCTAATTTTTCTAAATTGATTTTTTGTGAAAATATCTTGCATTTTAAATGGTCAAAGTCAACTACTGCCAAATCTAGTGTAAATAAAAGTACCATTGTTCCAGACAGACACCAGTTATCCGCTCTATATTTGCCAAATACATTTTGACCTAATTTAAATTCAGATATTCGTCAGAGCAGAGCTTGTTCTCACTTTTGGATATGGAGTCTTTTAGTCATTAGAGGCTAAAACTACAAAACCTCAACTTTACAGAGAGTCCAGACATTTGTTTGTGCTCCAAAAAGTAAGACTGTGTAGTTTTTTAGAAGTGAAAAGTCAACTATACATCGTGATTGAATAGAAATAGAAAGTTAATACCATAGTTGGAACATTTTGGTGGTTCAAACATGGCTAAGTGATCAAATTTACCATGAAAACATACTGAAGAAGACTCTATTCCAGACAAAATATAAATCGTTTTTGTGGCATTGCGTTTGCATTTTTTTGTAATACAACAAAACTACATTCAAACAAGATTCATTCTAACTTCTCTTCATCTGTATTAAAGATTATTGGCCTGTGAACACAACCTATTGTCCACTCCACACTGACTCATCCACAGTGATTTTGTGTCTCCCGTAAATCCTCCCAAAACAAACGTCCGCTCCCATAATCGATACGTCGTGGTCCCGTCCAGTGCATTAACCCTGTGGCTCTGCAGAATGCACATATGCTAATGCTAACGTCGGCTATAATGGATGTAGACGCAGTGACCTTTAAATCCACGCGCTCTCTGAAAAAAAAAAAAAAAACAGGCTGTATGTGGGATTTTCTCTGCACTTTTTCGGTTTGTTGACGTCGGCGACAGGTAGCAGTCATCACGTCCCGCATCAAGATAATGATCAAATTGTTTCTATCTGTCGCTAAAGCCGCGCGACGCTAGCTCAAGCCTATCGCCTGCGTTTGCTATTTTTAAACCTTATTTGGACGCTGGATCCTGCACTTGATGTCCTTGCACACAACTGTTGACACCTCTGCTGTTTTCAATGCCGAGATTAGCTTTGCGTTAGCTCTTTTGTTAGCTTAAAATGTCTCTGTATGCTAAGCAGTTTTCCTAGCTTTAAATCGTGTTGTAATCTTATCAAAACATTAAGTAGAAAGTTTAGTTTATTTAGTCCTTTTTCATCTGCGTTGTTAAAAGTATAAACACTATTCCTTTACCAAAAACATATCTGAATTTGTGCGTAGCATCATTTCTATTTGTTTTATTATTTTTTCGTTACTAGCTTGCCAGACCCAACTAGCTGATAGATAGCCGGGTCTGGATGGACGATGATTAAGTTTAGAACAGGCCTATTCAACTTAAGGCCCGGGTGCCAAATCGGCCCTCCAAAAATTCTGTTTTAGACCTTGTTTGGCTCTGATTTAGATCTGGTTTAGTTCTGCTTTAGACCTTGTTTGGTCCTGGTTTAGACCTTGTTTAGTTCTGCTTTAGACCTTGTTTGGCTCTGGTTTAGACCTTGTTTAGTTCTGCTTTAGACCTTGTTTGGTCCTGGTTTAGAACTTGTTTAGTTCTGCTTTAGACCTTGTTTGGTCCTGGTTTAGACCTTGTTTAGTTCTGCTTTAGACCATGTTTGGCTCTGGTTTAGACCTTGTTTAGTTCTGCTTTAGACCTTGTTTGGTCCTGGTTTAGAACTTGTTTAGTTCTGCTTTAGACCTTGTTTGGTCCTGGTTTAGACCTTGTTTAGTTTTGCTTTAGACCTTGTTTGGTCCTGGTTTAGACCTTGTTTAGTTTTGCTTAAGACCTTGTTTAGTTCTGGTTTAGCACTGGTTTAGACCTTGTTTCTGCTTTAGACCTTGTTTAGTTCTGGTTTGGACCTTGTTTAGTTCTGCTTTAGACCTTGTTTGGCTCTGGCTTAGACCTTGTTTAGTTTTGCTTTAGACCTTGTTTAGTTCATGTTTGGCACTGGTTTAGACCTTGTTTAGTTTTGCTTTAGACCTTGTTTAGTTCATGTTTGGCACTGGTTTAGACCTTGTTTCTGCTTTAGACCTTGTTTGGCTCTGGTTTAGATCTGGTTTAATGCTGAGATACTCCTGGTTCAGTTTTGGTCATAAAAAGAGACTGCAGCAGTAGTTATTATCACTATAGAAAAACAAATCTAGTCCTCTGAATATTTGGCAAAACCTCATGTCAAAAGTAATGTATTGTGCAACTACCAGGCCTAGAAGCCCTGGTCCGCAATAAAATGTGGCCTTCTGTCAAATAAAGTTGAATAGCCCTGGTTTAGGAGAACAGGTACGTTTAGGAAAAAGGTTTGGGTAAAGTTTAAGATAAAAAATATAACAATTTAGGCCAGTTCAGCAACAGAAATAAGCTCATTACCATGGCAACCAACTCACTTCTGTCCCTCTAGACCTGACTATCTACCACTAACCTTTCTCTGGGCCTCACAACTCGTTCATCTCCTGAGTTACAGTGACTTTGATTGACAGATGGATCAGCCAATCAGGGAATGGATGAAACAAACATGGCTGCTCATTAAAGGGGACCTACTGTGATTTTTCTCAATATTTAGGAGAAAACTATGGCATAAGTATAGAGCAATATTCAAATTTTGTTCAAAATATCACTTCAGAGACAAACAGTGACAAAAAGCTAATAGGTTTACAAAAATGTAATGAACAAAGCATATGTTTAATAAATACTAACAGTTTTAAAGGGGACATACGTATAATGCAAATCGACTTCTTCTTTTTTTTTTTTTAAGTTTTATTCCTATTTTAAATTGCTTTCTTATTAAAGCTGAAGTTTAGTCTGTGAGATTTCTTTCGATCTGAATGCCCCTGATCTGTGACTTCACAGATGGAGCTCTGAGATCTTTTGCACTGTTTTTTAAGTCCATAAATTATCCAGACTTTCTTTGACCATTTCTGCAGCACTAGCACATCAGACAAGATCAGTCTGATTGTTTATCTTGTGTAATTTCCTTTTCAGTCAGTAGATAGAGCTCTAACTCAATTCCTGATGTGGAAAACACTGTCATGTGCCCTTTACTACACTCTTCTTATTGGTTTTGGTGCATGAGATTACAAAGTGGGAATACTGAGTCTAATCCTTTTGTCTGCCCTTTCTCTCTCTCTTCTCCTCTCAGGTGGAACGTCCTGGGTGTACAGGGGGCGCTGCTGAGTCACTTTGTGGAGCCTGTTTACCTGCACAGTCTGACCGTGGGCAGTCTGCGTCACACTGGACACTTGGGACGAGTGTTGAACCAGAGGCAAGAGAAGATGGGACCTCTGCCACCGACGTACAGGAGACACCAGCCTCTGCTCAGCGGTGAGACTTCAGAATACCAGAAAATAAAGGCGCTTTCACATCTACTGCATTTGGTTTGCTTCAGTCGAATTAGAGTTTGAAACACTGGAAATTCAGTTGGTTTGGTCTGGTCTGAAACCAGTTTGGACCAGTTTGATTTTGTGAGACCCACATTTGGAGGTGGTCTCAGTCCGCTTCTAAATGGACTCCATCGCGGTTCGCTTGTGAGGTGAACGCAAACAGCCCTGATTCGGCCCAACTGGAACGTTGTGGTCAATAAAAGCTTCCATAGCACACAAAGTGCATTAAATGACAATTTACGATTGAAACAAACTGCAAGACGTTGTATCGTAGTTGTTCATAATCCCTGTTTTTTTCTGTTGTCAGACATACATGCAAGGTTTCCCCCATAGTTCTTTGCGCTCCCGCTAGTTACAGTTCGAGCAGTGGTAGCCGAAGCTACAGCTTAAAAAGCCGTTTTATATGAAACTAAAACCTTTTGAATCGGAAAAAAAGTTTATGATATGAAACTAGGTAAGCATTACCACAAAATCCTACAGTTCCTAAAGCTGTAGATGCTGTTTCTGCTGAACAGGTTGTGCTTAAGATAAGATAAGATAAGATAAGATAAGATAAGATAAGATAAGATAAACTTTATTAGATAAGATAAACTTTATTGTCCCTGAAGGGAAATTTGTCTTGGGCTCACTGCCCACAGCTATGCACACAAACCAACACACATTTAAAACATTTTCCAGATGCAGCAACAGCAACAACAGTCCAGGCCCCACATTAGAAGACATTTGCTGTAGTAGTAATAATCAGGAATCCAAGTTGTGCTTGTATCAATTTCAACCTAAAAGTTCATCCAGTGATACAAAAAGCACACATAAGACATTTTGTACATCAATTAGACTGGAGCACTTAACAATCCATCTAATACAATCCAATAAGTCTATTTGCCTCTGTGATTAGCCAATTTTGCATTGCGCTCTAGGGAAAAAATGCTTTCTAGCCTGTAGATGGATTTTCCCACTGCAGTACCAATGGAGCGACCACTGGGGCTGATTTACAACGGCTGCAAGCAGCAATGTCCTGTATCCAGATAATGTAATAGATCCATGAGACTTCTCCTCTGGCCATTCGGAAAACACAGTTTCTACTCTCATTTTGAGCACTCTCTTCCACCTGTTTGAGGAACAGCGCCACCACAGGCGAAGAGCATTTGTGTTTTCTTATGAATCAGTTCATTTTAGTAAAAATGTGGTGATGTCGTTCCAAATGAAACAAAATAAAAATAATGCCTGAACATTTAGCGCCCAAGCAAACCAGTTTAGCGGACAATCAGGTGTGAAAACAAACTGAATGAAGGTTTTTCCTGGATTGTTCTACTTTTTGCTTGTGGTGTTAGCATCTTAACAACAAGCTTCTTGCTCACAATCACAGCTCAATATCATGCTGCTTATTTTTCAAACTTTCGCAATACTTTGTGGTCTATGTTAACCAGTCACATGACCATCAATGCTCATGACTTCATAGATGCATTATAGGAAATGTTAGGTGAACTACTTCTTCATCTCCTGGACATTTGGACATCATAAAAAATGACCTGACCCCTAAATAATGCATTAAGTAAGGAATAGTGTAGACGCAGCCATTGATTTGCCATAGAAACAAGCAGAGACACCATCAGAGGTTCACTAAACGGAAAGATCTGTGGAAAGTCGACCTCGCAGAACTCATGTAATAAATGATTTGTTATTGGTCATGCAAAAAAATTAACCCCCAATGAGCAAAAAAGCTTCACAATGGACCTTTAACCACATTTTTCCATCTCTGAAAACCTTTGCGATTAAGTTGCCTCTGTGGGACCGGGGCATTTGTTCTGAACATGAATGAGATGGAGGAAAGATTCACATCGTCACGTCTGATCTGGGCACGGAGACAGAAGCATGTGGAGGAGCAGAGAGACAGAGATAAGACCAAAAGACACAGAAACACACAGACAGATACAGAGCCGATAGGAAACATGAACGTCAAGAGAAACACACTGTGTGAGGTAAAAGGAAAGAATAAAGTGAAAAGTGATTGTAGACTGATGACTTTATCCACTCAAAATTAACACTGGTTTTCACTCTGCAGTTCACTTCTGTCCCATTCCTTTCTAGGTCTCACAAAACCTCTGACAAACAAGTAAAAGTAACACGTTGGCTCCTCTTACAAATGTTTTAATTTATGTGTAATTTTGCTCTATAATATATGATTGCAGTTTCATGTTGGGTCATTGTGCCAGTGTTTGCATCGTCTCTTTGAATGATGTGAATGATTAGACGCATGTATCACTCTTTGAGCTCTGTTGAGTAAGGCCGGATCTTAATATCAGTTATGCAAGCATTCAATTCATGAATTAGTAGAGATTACACAAGATTATAAAGATCAATTTAAAAGAGCCCAATGTTCATTGTATTAACAATTTTTACATTTAGAGCATTCTGAGGCTCACAATTGACTGTGTGCATGTAAGTTGTTTATTTTCAAATTGGCTCAGTGCAGTTGACTTGCGTACGTTCAAAATACCACATCCTGTACACACAACCACTTCCTGTGCAATGCTTTTCAATGAGGTTTTCATTACATCAGTTTAAAACAAATAAATCCTCTTTAGATCAGACAGTTGTGGTGAATGTTACAGAAAACATGTTAAAGACTTTGCATATTAGTGGAATATTTGTGTGTTTAAAAAGAGACATGATTGTGTCTAAATGCTAACGCTAACAGGAAGTGGTCGTATGTACAGAAGTTAGCATTTTTGAACGTACACAAGCCAACTGAAATTCCGCGCACACAGCCAATTGTTAAGGTTCAGCGTTAGCATTTACAAACAAACACATCCTTTTATGAACACATTTGGGTCCGTTGGTGAAGTTTTGTCCTGATATGTAAAATTTTTTGCATTTTTTCAGAGAAGAACAATCACAACTCACTGTTCACTGGCTAATGTTATAGTATTTTTTATCTTAGACTGAGGTAAAAAAAAAAAAAAAAATCCCACTAAATAGGAAAGGAACATGCTGATAAGATGTTTTTTTAAACGACACGGTGGCGCAGCGGTTAGCGCTCTGGCCTCATAGCAAGAAGGTTCTGGGTTCGACTCCCGGGCCGCCTGGAGCCTTTCTATGTGGAGTTTTGCATGTTCTCCCCGTGTCTGCGTAGGTTTCCTCCGGGTACTCCGGTTTCCTCCTACAACTAAAAACATGTCCATTAATGCCTCCCCTGACCCTTCCCCAGGGCTCCCCTGCAAAAGAGATTCTGAATCTCAGTGGGACTTCCCTGGTTAAATAAAGGTCAATTAAAAATTAAATAAACAAGCCAACTGACGTTCTGTGCTCAGGGTCAAATGTGATTTCACTACTTTAGAAACCTGAATGGATTGAACCATATGTTGTTAGCCCAATGCTAATAATAATAACAAACACACTTCCTATATTTTAAAGAAAAAACCACACCAAACATGTCCTTATACCCTTAAACATAACTGGACAAAATTTTGTATTAGGCTTTGGCGAGCTGGTATGGCCACAGGATTCTCTACACGGTCAATTGTTTCACTTGTCAGTTAACTGGCTTAGTGCAAGTATCAAAAAAGCAATGGGCTGTGTGCACGGAATTTCAGTTGGCTTGCGATTGTTCAAAAATGCTAACTTCTGTACATACAACCATTTCCTGTTAGCGTTAGCATTTAGACACAATTATGTCTCTTTTTAAACACACAAGTGTCTCTGGTGAAATATTCCTCTAATATGTAAAGTCTTTAACATGTTTTCTCTAACATTCACCACAACTGTCTGATCTAAAGAGGATTTATTAGTTTTAAACTGATGAAGTGAAAACCTCATTGAAGAGTATTGAACAGGAAGTCGTTGTATGTACAGGATGTAGTATTTTAAACCAAAACAAGACAACTGCACTCAGCCAATTTATACTCCAAGAGTAACAAATTAAAAAAATGACCTGATTAAATTTTTTTTTTTGTTTGTTTGTTTTTTTTTTCAGCCAAAGCTTTAGCCAAACCTCATGCCAAATCAGGTAACGTGAGTACTTCAAATCTTACCTGACTAGCCGAGTTCAGAGATCAAAAGCATTCAGCTGTTTTGTAAATGTGTAGGTCACTTTTCAGAACAGCTTGATGGATTAGAAAACGCTGGTCAATCATCACTAAAAGGTCTGTAAATGACAATCAGGAGTCTGTGTTAAAGGCCTCACAATAGGAACCATCCAAAGGGAAAAGAACAGACAGTATCTGCGTCCAGATCTGGGCCCTCCTCTCTCCGCCTCGCTCTGCCTCTGATGGGCTTCTGTCCGTTGTGCCTTTGAGCCTTTTAAAGCCGCCCTCTGGAGCTTTGTCCCGGGATGTGACTCTTATCTCACACAGCCAAACCTGTCCCACCTGGATCAGCCGAAATGCCCTTGGTGTGTCCTGCTGCTGCTGGACCGGCCTCGAGCTTTGGAACGGGACAGAAATGTGTTTGAAGACAGCTTGAGTTTGACATTACTGTTTTTTTAAAAGTCATTTGTCAATCAAACCCAGCACTGTTTGATGGAACTGGAATGAAAGAAAGAATTATTGCACATTTAGTCACTGTTAAAAGAGACATATTCATTTTTACTAGCACTTGGTATAGAAACGTGACAAATGTGGGTCAGTATTTTACATTTTGTTTATTGTTAAAACACGTTATTTGTCACGAATGGTTTAGTACTAGTAATGAAACTAAAGATGAGGAAACAAGTCTGTGTTGATTCAATGGGAAACAGAACTATTAACTATTACTAACACAATCTCAAAGAATATACTACAACATGTTAACTTTTTCAGTGCCAGCCCTATGCTGGCTTTGACCCTCCTTTTATGCCAGGATTTTGGTCATTTTAAACAATATTCACAGCAAAAATGTTGTACATCAAAAGAGACCTACAAGTGTCTATTTCGATTTTAAAAAAAAAAGTTATTTTACATTATTTCGTTCTCTTTTCATAGACATTTGAACTTGAGATAGCATCCTTTTTCTAAATTAAACTTCATGTCAGTGTTATATTTTCCTGTGTTCTACTTTTTGGTGAAAGAATCTGAGCCAATGGAATCAAATAATGATTGATAAAAAATAATAAATAAATAAAAAAGTTTTTGATTTACCTCTCAGAGAGAAAAAGGCCCAGAGAGAGAGACACCCAAAGCTCACCTATGGTCACTAGCTTTGGGTAATGACCGAGACAATCCGGAACAAGCGCTTGAAATGAGGTTCCTCCGCAGGGTGGCTGGGCGCTCCCTTAGAGACAGGGTGAGGAGCTCATCACACGAGAAGAACTTGGAGTAGAGCCACTGCTCCTCTGTATTGAGAGGAGGTGGCTCGGGCATCTGTTTCGGATGCTTCCTGGACGGCTCCCTGGGGAGGTGTTTTGGGCATGTCCCATCGGACGGAGACCTCGAGGAAGACCCAGGTGGAGGGACTACGTCTCTCGACTGGCCTGGGAACGCCTCGGATTCTGCCGGAAGAGCTGAGGGAAGTGTGTGGACAGCAAAGTCTGGGCCTTCCTGCTCAGACTGCTGCCTCTTTGACCCAACGCTGAATGAAGCAGAACAAAATGGATGGAGGTTTACATGAGTGAAACTCTTTTTCATCTTTAAACCAACAAAGGCTGTGTTACAGACGAGAAGATAGCACAACACTTTTCCACTTTCTGATGCAGATTATATAGATTCAGCCTCTTTCATGAAGCAGAGATTATATTTAACCCTCCAAAAATGAAGAAACACATGTTGTTTCTGCTTACCACCTATCCCCGCCCACTTGTCTGTAGATACTCACCATTACTCCAAAAACTCTGATTTCAAGTTAAACATGTAGGGTTTAATTTCAAACTCGCAGCTTGAAGAAAGAGGCGGGGCTTGTCAGTTCTGCACCAGGAAGTAAATGAACCTGTTTTATATTTCTGGTTGTTTTAGATCAATTTTATGTTTTACAATGAACAAAATGTAAATTACTGATCTACTTATCTCACAATCTAACTAACTACGCATGAACAAAACACAATATAGCTCCTTTAGGATTATACTTATACTTGCTTTTTTCATTAACATTTTCAATATATTGCTGTTTTATTTCTTTGTTTTTTCCATTGCAATAACTTTACCACATCCCTCCTCTTCCTTTCTTTCTTTCATATAAGACTCTACCGGACTCTCATATTCTATGTACACAAACATACACACGGCCTATAATAAGACCTCGATATTAAACCCTGTATGTTTCCAGTCTATATTGTGTAGTTATGAGATCAGAAATATGACTTCCCACAAGAGGAATTGATCAAGTCTTCACATCAAATTGCCTATTACAGAAAACAGACCATTGAGTCGGTGAAATGAGGCGGACGAGAGAGAGCGGCGGATTGGACGGTTTTTTGTGCAGAAATGTGCGTTTGAACAAAGGGGTGAAGTAATAAGGAGGATTGTTACCGTGAAGCTGATTCGTGTCGAGCGTGAGAAGAGAAAGAAAAGATATATATATGAACGGAGTTGAATGGAGAGAGAGAATGTGTGTGACAAAAGCGAGGGATGATCTACAGGAGAGTACAGTAATTACACACGAGAAGGAAGCAGACAAAGAGATGTGACGTATGAAGAGAAAGAAAGATAAAAGGAGAGAAAGAAAGAAAGAAGAAAGAAAGAAAGGGGAGAGAAGAAAAGAAGGGAGGAAGGGCAAGAGAGAGAAAGAAAAGAGTGGGAGAAAGAAGAGAGGAGAGGGAGAAGGAAAAGAAAGAAAGAAAGAAAGAAAGAAAGAAAGAAAGAGGAGAGAAAGAGAAAAGAAGGTCAAGAGAGAGAAAAAGGGGTGGGAGAAAGAAGAGAGAGGAGGGAAGAAGGAAAAGAAAGAAAGAAAGAGAAAAGAAAGAAGGAAGGGGAAGAGAGAGAAAGAAAAGAGAAAGAAGAGAGAGGAGAGGGAGAGAAGGGAAAGAAAGGGCGAAAAGAAAGATAAACAAAAAAGAAAGAAAGGAGAGAGAGAGAGAAAGAAAGAAGGAAGGAAGGAAGAAAAAAGAGAGAGGGGAGAGAGAAAGAGAAAAAGAAAGGAGAGAGAGAAAAAAGAAAAGAAGAAAGGAAGGAAAAAAAAGGAGAGAGAGAGAAAGAAAGAAAAGAATAGAAAGGAGAGAGAAAAAGAGAAAAAAGAAAGGAAGGAAGAAAGAAAGAAGAAAGAAAGGGGTGAAAAAGAAAGATAGGAGAGGAGAGAGAGAACGAAAGAAAAGAAGGGAGAGAGAAAGAGAAAAATGGAAGGAAGGAAGAAAGAAAGAAGATGAGAAAGAAAGAAAGATAAAAGGACAGAGAGAAAGAAAAGAAAAGAAAAGAAAGAAAAGAAAGAAGGTGAGAAAGAAAGATAAAGGGAGACAGAGAAAGAAAAGAAATAAAACGCAAAAAGAAAGAAAGAAAAGAAAGGGAGAGAGAAAGAGAAAAGAAGGGAGGAAGGGCAAGAGAGAGAGAAATGAGTGGGAGAAAGAAGAGAGAGGAGGGGGAGAAGGGAAAGAAAGAAAGGGCGAAAAAGAAAGATAAGAGAAAAGAAAGGAAAGAAAGGAGAGAGAGAAAGAGAAAAGAAGGAAGAAAGGAAGGAGGGAAGTAGGAAAAAGGGTGAGAAAGAAAAATAAAAGGCAAGAGAGAAAGAAAAGAGAAAGAAGGTGAGAAAGAAAGAAAGAAAGAAAGAAAGAAAGGGGAGAGAAAGAAAAGAAGGGAAAGAGGAAGGGCGAGAGAGAGAGAAACAAATGAGTGGGAGAAAGAAGAGAGTGGAGAGGGAGAGAAGGGAAAGAAAGAAAGGGTGAAAAAGAAAGATAAGAAAGAAGGAAGGAAGACAGAAAGAGGATGAGAAAGAAAGAAAGAAAGAAAGAAAGAAAGAAAGAAAAGAAAGAAAGAAAGAAAGAAAAGATATATATACAGAGTTGAATGGAGAGAATGTGTGTGACAAAAGCGAGGGATGATCTACAGGAGAGTACAGTAATTACACATGAGGAGGAAGCAGACAAAGAGATGTGACGTATGAAGCAGGACGTGTACGATTCACAAAATATGCATTGTATTATAAAATAGATCTAAGTTCAGCCAGCATCACTGTAAAAAAATCTCCAAATTTTAATAAAGTGAATGCACTGTAAAAAGTCATGAGGTCATGAGTTATATAAACTTAAATCTTTGTGTTGATGTAGCTTAATAATAAGAATCAAAGGTTTTCGACTTAAATTTTTAAGTTATAAAGGAGAGAGAGAGAGAAAGAGAGAGTAAGAGGGCAGGAGAGAGAAAGAGGGAAAGAGAGGAGAAGAGAGCGATAAAGAGAGGAGAGAAAGAAAAAAGAGCTAGAAAGAAAGATAAAGACAGGAGAGAAAGAACAAAAGAAATACAGGAGAGAGAAAGAGAAAGGAAGAAAAAGAAAGAAAAAATGAAAGAAAGAAAAAGTGAGGGAGAGAGTGATAAAGAGGAAAGAAAAAGAAAGAAACACAAAAAGATAAGAGAGGATAAGAGAGAGAGAAAGAAAGAAAGTAGAAAGAGAAAAATGGAAGGAAGGAAAGAAGGAAGAGGGAGGGATGGAGGGAGAGAATGAGGTAGAGAGAGAAACAAGGAAGAGGGGAGAGAGAAGAGGGAGAGAAAGAAAGAAAGAAACAGAGACAGACAGAATAAGAGAAAGTTAGAAAGAGAGAGAGATAGGGAGAGGAGAGAGAGAGAGAGAAGAACAGAGGGAGAGAGAATGGGGAAGGAGAGAGAGGAAAGCAAAAGGAAAGAAAGTAAGAGAGGGAGAGAGACACGGATTAAAAAGAGAAAGATGGAGAGAGGAGAGAAATCGAGAGTCAGAGAGTGTGAGCAAGAGAGGAGAAGAGAAAGAGGAAAGCAAAAGGAGAGAGAGAGAGAGAGTGCGCCAAAAATCTAGTGTTCTGAGTGGACGCAGGATAAAAAAAAATCTTTTACTGCAATCAATATAATGTATAACAAAATAAAGAAAGTAAAGTATGTTTATCTGTCCTATTACATTCATAATATATATTTTAAGTAATGTGTAAAGGGGCTGAAAAGTGGGGTTTGCTAATCATGAATAATCTGTAAACTGTGATGTTTTTTTTCTTTCCATATTGTAGCACTTGATGTAGTTTAATATTATAAAGTGCCTGTTGTGTTCCAGGCCTGAGCAGTGCAGAGGCTCATCCCCGGGGAAGCCTCGTGTGTGGGGCTGAACTGGAGCGAGGGCGACCTGCAGCTGGAGGTGGTGGACACGTGGACCGGACGCAGGAGAGACTCAGGGACGGCTTCACGGCTCTGCAAACACGCCATGTTCACGCGCTGGAGCCGGCTGCAGCGAAAGGTAAATAACACAGTCTGTTTACATACACTTACATTTACTGAAGCTGGGTTAAGGCTCATTAAATCTCGCCCTGTTTTCATGCCCTGATCCGACAGACTTCATGTATTCAACCTTTCTACTAATAAAATTACGCTAATGCTGCATTCATACCGAACAGCGTTTAAGTGTCCAATTTCGCGAGTTGAAGCGAATTGTGATGCAGAAAATTTTCGAAGCCCCAACGCACAACTCGATGTCCAACGTGTTCTCATGGAATGCGTAAATTAGCACGCCATGACAAATTGCGTGTCACGATGACGCCCTCTGATTACACGCTCGTTTTCACGAACGTGGTCTGGACACGCCTAGTGGTTGACGACAAACACGAGCTTTTTCAAGGGATTAACGGCAAAATTTAAGTCTGAAGTTACACAAATGGGTAAATTTAGCTTTTTGGCTTGGAGTTGGTTAAGGTTAGGATTAGGATTGTGTTAGTCTTCATGAATAATAACAACTCTTAACATTCACCATTGAAATGAACGAGGACAGAAATGCGTCAATACACACGCATAAAATAGAAGTAGCGTTCATATGACACGCTGTTTACAATAGCGTGGTATTGACACACTTATCCATGAGAACAGGCTGCGATGTCTGGGACAAAGACACATTTAATGCCCAGACGCTGCTTCTTTGAGTTCCCAATTTTTGTAAAAGGCTTAGTCATGCACGTGGACAGATCACGTTGAGAGAGAGAGACAGTGGCTTGCTGCCTTACTAAAACGTGGCTTACTAGATAGCACAACTGTTTCCTTCTCCAGGCAGTTTTTGTATTCCATTGCTACGTCGTACCGCAGTGGTTTAAACACGACAACGAGCATTTTTAATGGAGGGATCATTTGTTTATCAACACGGGCGATGTGCACGCTCCCCGCCTGTAGAAAGAACCTCCACTCATAGACACAAACAATGGAAACAAGTCTAAAAAGCTTCGTTGTCAGCTAACTACATGAGTTTATCACTTTGCGAAAACAAAAGTTCTGCTGCTAAATCAACATTTGTGAATAAAATTCGATCCTACAACTCTAAAAGTTACATTCAGGTTAGTGAAAAATGGCGAGAAAAAAAACGGTGTTTCAAGCTGTTTTCATCATACCTGATGAAAACAGTTTTCGTCCTGTTTCGTTGTTTAATTCAAAGAAGTTTCCTCATGAAAACAGATGAAGAGCGGGTCTTTCGGCATAACGCATGCGCAGTAGGGCGGAAAGTGACGTCGACCGATAAACCCTCTATAGATCATGTGAGCGCATTGTCAGTTCAGATTATGTCCTGTATTGCCTTTGAAAAAAGCCCAAAACAAGTGACTATTTCTTAATAAAAGTTATTAAAAGACTTTAGAAACAGTTCTTCTTTCCCCTTGATGTGAGAGGAGAAACAGCATGGCACTATGTCACAGGAGAGCAGTGTCTAATTGGTGGACAAACGTTCGACACTTAAAAGTTAGCAAAGCCCAACTGGGGCGTCGACGCCTGATGAGGCGGCCAAAGCGTCCGCCGCTGGTTTGGCATCTACTTCGCAAGACGCTGTCCGATCTGAACGCATCATAACACTTATATAACTTGACCCTATGACCAGACATGACAGAATACCAAATAAATGCGCTGGACTTTCTGGGGGAGGACCACCCTGTAAATAGATTAAAAACGATTTACACTAAAATATTTTAGTAATGAGTCTCGTATAAATAAATCAAGGGTGACAGTTGAGTATGTCTGCTCTTTGCCTCTAAGCAGTTAGAATAGTCCAAAGTCAGTTTTTGTTCATGTCTGCAAACACAACTCTTTTCTAAGTGAGATTATAACTGTAATGTAAAAACTGCTGACTTGTGCCTGTGCATCTCTGTTTGTTTACAAACAGTGGAGCTTCTCTCTCTACAGAAGCCTGTTTGGGACACATTAGCTCTGTTTTGTTTCTATCTGAGTAACATCTGTTCTCTCTGCTCCACGTTGAACCGGCTCGACCCGGCGCTTCCTCTCGCTCTTTCAGACGCGACACTGGGCCAAACGGAGCTCATAATGACACGAGAGGCAGAATTATTTGGAGAAGTCGCTTATATAAGAGCCACGCTTCAGCACGAGCACTAATCTACAACAGAAACTTCACATTTTCTCTCTCTCTTTCTCTCATTTTCTTTCTTTCTTATTCACTCCATCACTTTCTCTCTATTTTTTCTTCCTGTCCTCTTTAATCTCTCAATCTCTCTCTCTCCTTTCTCTGTTTACTCTCTCATGCTTTCTCTTTCCTTCCTTTTTCTCTCTCCTCTCTTTCCCTAGCTTTTCACATTTTCTCTCTCCCCCTTTTCTCCCCCTCTTTGACTCAATTTCTCTCTCCTTCTCTCTTTCCCTTTCTCTCCTATACTCTCCTCTCTTTCCCTCTCTTACTGTCGCTGACAACTGTCTCAGAACGGACACTTTTTCTGCTCTTCATCCTTTTGATCTCTCTTCCTCTCTCTTCTCTTTCCTCTCTCTCTTACCCCCTTTTCTCTCTTCTCTTCCTCTCTCTCCCTCTCCTTCTTGCTGCCCCCTCTCTCCGTTCCCTCAATCTCTTTCGCCTGTCTTCTTCTCTCCTTGTAACCCTCTTTTCTCTCTCCCTCTTTGTCTCTGTCTTTTGCTCTCTCTCTTCCTCTATCTCTCCTCTCCCCTCTCTATCCCTCTCCTTCTCGCTCTCTCTTTCTCTCCCTGTCTCTCTACCTCCCTCTCCTTCTCTCTTTTTCTCTCTCTCTCCCTCCCTCTCTCTCTTTTTTTCTCTATCCCCCCTCTCTTCATCTCTCTCCTCCCTCTCCCTGACTCTCCTCTCTCTCTCGTCTCTCTCTCTCTTTCTCCTCTCTCTCTTTCCCCCCTCTCAGTCTATACTCTATCTCCCTCCCTCCTCCTCTCTCTTTCCCTTCTCTCCTCTCACTCACTCTCCTCTCTCTCTGTCTCCCCTTTTACTGTCTCCTCTCTCTCACTCTCTCTCTTTCCTCATCCCCCCCCTCTCTCTCTCTCCCTCCTCTCCTTTCTCCTCCTCCTCTCTCTCTCTCCCCCCTCTCTCTCTCTCTTCTCTCTCTCCCCTCTCTCTCTCTCTCTTCTCTCTTTCCTTCTTCTTTCTCTCTTCTCTCTCTCTCTCTTGTCTTCTGGTTGATCTCTTGTCGTCCCCGGCGACAATAGAAAGGCACAAAAAGCAGTGCGATGTTCAATTGCTTGTGAAATTTAAATGGGGGAGATTACCCAGCTGTTTGAACCCTCTTCCTCCTCCTCCACCACCTCCTCTTCTTCTTCCTCTCCTCCGCCCGAGCTCCACCCAAACACATTTGTGCTGCCTCATTCACTCTGTTGTGCTTGATTCTCTTTACTTTTCTTTCCCTCACACCAAAAATTACCTCACGTCTATTCTCAGGTACAGTGCTGCTGATTAAGAGGAACTACAAGTAAATCTCTATATCTCTATAAAAACTATGTTACGGCTTCAGCTTCAACTGTGCTTGGAGTTTGGATGTTCTCTCTGTGGTACGCATTGCAGTCCCAGTTCATTTCTATGGTGGTTGTTAAGACGTGTTCTTATTTATGAATATTAACGATATCTTGATCCTAATCTTAACCTGCCCCAAGCTCCAGCCCTACTTACCCATTTTAATAACTTGATGCCTAAACTTACCCGTTTCTCCTGAAAAAAAATGTCCCTACGTGGCTTCAATCAAATCTCGTGTCATTTTTACGCTTTTTCATATCGTGCTAAGTCTATGGTGTAACATAAGTACGCAAAAAAGGCCTGAAATCGTGCTCAAAATACGCTGTTTTTGTGTCGTGGTACGCTGTCTTGTGATACTGTATTGTGCATTCAGGCCAGACAGCGTTGAAGCGTCAAATTTTGTTGCCTGCTATCATGTCCCTCTTTCGAATTTCAGTGATCGTGATTGACAGATTAATTTGCCAATCAGAGACACGCATCGTCTGCCGTTTGAAACCAACATGGCTGCTTACGACAAAAAAAATACACAAAAGTATCACGTGGAACTGAAAAACATTGCGTATTTCTGGAGAATCACAGAGCGAAGCAAAAAATTATTTTAATGTAATTCTTTGTGTCAGGCAAAAAGTAATATGTTTGCCTGGTACGATGTAGATTTGATCTGAAACGCAGGCGTGGTGACCAGACCTACTCTTCATAGTTTGCTGAAGTCTGGGCTAAGGATCCAAGGCAACCAATTTCGAGCGTTCAAGCGAATTTTGACGCCGAATATTTTAAAAGCTGCCGCTGCAACAGGCGCCCTAAACAAAGTATACAAAGGAGGGAGAAAGCTACAAGTTTCTGCATTTATAAAATGTAACTTACCCAATAGCACAACTTTCTCCTCCTCCAGACAAAGTTCTTTTGCTATCTCTGCCCTCCTCCACTGTTACGTCATACATCAGTGGCATAAACACAGCAGCGAGCATTTTTATAGATCCATGTGAGCGCATTGTCAGTCCAAATCATGTCTCATATTATTTGTTTTCTCGTGTCGTCAGATTTTCAGAGCGATCAAGCTTTTGAAAAAGCCCAAGAACAAAAAAACAAAAAAATGTATTTAAAATGTTTTTCCCCTTGATGTGAGAGCAGAGCCAGTACTGGGAAAGTAACTAGTCACTGTACTATATTCCACTTTTCAGTAACTAAGTAGTGTAGCTCAATACTTATAAAATGTTGACAATATATTGTTACAATCTGAGTAACTCAAGTTACCTCATTATAAATTAATTGCTTTTATATTCCTTTGGAATGAAACTTCAGGATCAAAACTCCACTTAAATGCTGTCTGTTGGCTTAAATGTGTTGTGACATCACATTTTCATAATTAACCAGTATCAAGTGTAAATGTAACATGATTAGTGTTGAATAATGTCTTAACAAATGTGTAATGAACTCAAAGTAACTCACTGTAGTGTAACTGAGTTACATTTTTGAGAAAGTAATATTGTAATAAAAATGTATTACATGTTTCGCCCTGTAACTGGTAATATATAATGATTACAATTTACAGTAACTTACCCAACACTGTCAGCAGCATGTCACTACGTCACAGGAGAGTAATGTCTGATTGGTTCACGTGGGCGTTCGACGCTTAAAAGTTGAGCAGTGTCCAACTCGGACGTCAGCGTCTGATGAGGCCAAAGCGCCCGAAGGAGGTTAGAGTGTCTACTTCACAAGAACAAGCAAATATCAACGCACTAGATGCAAATTTGCGCCATACTGCTGGAATTAACATGTAAACTGGACGCCTGGACGCTTTTTGCTGTTTAGTCTGAACACAGCATAAGCGTAGTATCAAATTCTTCTTCAGTTGTGGTGCTGGTTTCAATCATCATTGTTGTGCACAAGGGAATTCTGCATAAAATTATGATAAAAGAAAGTGCACTTTGATGTGTATTGATGTGGGAAGTGTATTTTTGTTCGATTCTGTGGAGAGAAAACAGACTTGTCTGCCCTTCAGATGCACAAACTGCCTCGGTGTGCACATTTCTCTAAAGCCAAAATAGTCTGTATTTCTGCTAAAACCGGCCGAAGTATGTCTGCCATGTTTCACAGGAATCCATCTGGTAGAGCCATGTTAGAGGACGGCATGAACAAGTCACATTTTTCACAAAGTTCTGTTTTTTTTTTTACAGATGGGAAGCAGAATTCCTAACAAACTTACATGTGAGTCATCTGCAATTAACATCTTCCCCTCTTTCTCTCTCTTTCTCTCCAGTTGGGTCTGCATGTGTCTGGCTCGGCGGACCGGCAGCTCATGTACAGCGAAGCGAAGATGGCCGCCCGTCAGTACCAAACGGTGAAGCAGCAGTGGCTCCGCTCGCTGCAGGACTCTGGGCTGGGCACCTGGGTCCGAAAGCCGCCGGAGCAGGAGCAGTTTCTCTTATCCATCTGAGAAACGAACCAAGAGAGAGAGAGAGAGACTGTTTAAACTTTATTTTTTTAGAGTAAGATGTCTTCAACGATCCACCGTCACCGTCACAGCCAATCACAATCGACCTTTAGCCTTCTGCATCGTGTGGTTCATGTCAGCCCCTTTAAACTTCATTGTGTCTTCGCTGTGTACAGATGGAGTCAGCCATGTTTAAAGGCAAGCTCAGCCAACGAAAGAAGAATCTTGTTTTGCTTTGTCCATTTCAAGTCGTATTGTATTTAAAATGTTCGCGTCTTTCACTGACAAAGGAGGCAGGACAAGTTTTGCCACTAGATAATCTTCCAAATTATAATTTTATCTTTGTTTTAATGATTCTCAACCTGCAGAAAGTTACACAGATATGATGCATTATTTTTGTTGTTCCAGTCCTTCAAACATGCACCATGATATTTGGGATCTCATGCACCAGAAACCATAAAAACTGTGTAGTAAAACAAATTGAGTTAGAGCTTCAGATACTGGTTGCAAAAGAAATTACACAAAGGACACAATCAAACCAACCATAATATGATAATACAGCAGAAATGTTCAAAACCCTCCATGATTTATTGACTTAAAGGCACCTTAACTTAAAATCATTTAACCCGCACAGATATTAATGCCTAACAGTGGACCAGGGCAGCTTTGAGTGTAGGCGAACTAGGCAGTTGCTATCCTTTTCTGTCCCAAGTACCACCTAAATCAGAGGTCTCCAATCTTTTTCGCCAGGAGAGCTACATTTGCAAAAGGAAACTGGCGGCGAGCTATTACATTTAGAGATGACCAAAAACTATGGCATTGTTAAGAGGCCTATATGAAAATTTTGTCAATATTTTTTAGTGCAGGAGAATTCCGCCCTAACATAATTATTATTATTTATTATTAGAGCTGGATTGTTCTTTCTGAACTGCGGTTGGGCCCAAGAAAAATTTCCCCATAGAGCTTCAATGTATTTTTCATCACTTCAAACTGCTCGTGCTTTGCCGACACGGCACCCACAGAAATGCCTTCAAAATGAGACAAAGGTCTCACTTTGAAGGCATTTCTTTCTAGTTTCACAACATAAACTTTAAAAAATTTTTTCAATGCCCCAATTGCTTAAATGGTGTTTAGTCTAGCCTATCGCTCTGCTCACGCTACCCCCCCTCTTAGGCCACTGCCACACTCAGAACAGATCACACTGTCACTTTTCTGACGTCACTATAGTGGGAGGCGCTAGCCTGTATTCAGTGCGCCACAGAGCACAACCATTGAAAACAACAGGCAGCCATCTTGGACTCATCTTCTAATTATACTTCCTTGGTTCCTGGTCACTCACATTTATGACGTTGTCTGCGCTACCGCACATGTGCACATCCAGGCAAGTGCAAACGGACTGTAGATTGATATATCGCTACTTTGAGCATTTTAACGCACGCACTGCAAAAAAAAGAAAATCTAACTTAAATAATATGACTTGAATTAGGCATATTAAAAGATATTTTAAGATTTTTTCACTTAATAGGAGCAAGTCTTAGTAAGATTATTTGACTTGTTTTAAGATATTCTATTCTGATTTACCTTATCTAGACACTTATTGTAAGCAATTTTGTGTCTGTTTTAAGCCATAATTGCTTGAATCAAAAATAGATTTGTTAAAGAGTTCTTGAAAAACGTTAACCGGTCAGAGACAAGAAAAGCAACCGACACGACTCTTCACCTCGTGTTTTGAGTTATTTTAGCCTCTTAATCCAAACCTCAAACCTTTCTGGTGTATTTTGAAGCGGCCGCCCGCTAAGAGCGCTCTCGCGGCTCTAACCTTGAGCCGCATGAAAGACGGACTGTATCGTGTCATCAGCTATTTGTGGGCCCCGAGGAACCCGCTGAGGAGCCGAGCCGCGGGGGACAAGAAGAGACACGAACCAGACACGTATAGACTGAAATGTACCGAGAGGAGAGGGAGGGAGAGGAGGGGAGAGAGGAGCAATTATGGAGGTGTCAGGGTGACGAGAGAGGAGAGAGGAGAGAGAGAAGAGAGAGAGAGAGAGAGGAAGAGAGAGAGAGAGAGAGAGGAGAAGAGAGGAGAGAGAGAGAGGAGAGAGAGAGAGAGAGGAGAGAGGAGAGAGGAGAGAAGAGAGAGGAGAGAGGAGAGAGAGAGGAGAGAGAGAGGAGAGAGAGAGAGGAGAGAGAGAGAGAGAGAGAGAGAGAGAGAGAGAGAAGAGAAGAGAGGAGGGAGAGAGAGGGAGGAGAGAGAGAGAGAGGAGAGAGAGAGAGGGGGAGAGAGGAGAGAGAGAGAGGAAGAGAGGAGAGAGAGAGAAGAGAGAGAGAAAGAGAGAGAGAGAAAGAAGAGAGAAGAGAAAGAGAGAGTTCACCTGCGTCAGTCATGTCAGAGTGATGTGTCCAGGGTTGTGAAGATGCTTTTATGTTCAGGGTTGGGACATTTTAGACTATATGGGACTATATGCTTTATATTTATATATGCATTGGTACAAAATGGAATCAGTATTGGAAGAATACGTATATACATAAATATATACATAAATACTGGCCAAAAACGATATCTTTAACTAATATTAAGGAATAGATTTGTAAAAAAAATTGAATGTAGTCCCTTTACATTTGGTGGCATTAGTGATTAATGCCATAATTTAGCTACAAACCGACAAAATAATTTACACTTATATTCAATTTATATTTTACTTTTACACATTTTAGTACATTTAGCAAAAAAGTGTTAACTGTAAAACCAATTCTGCAAATTTCTACTTCTAAAAAATACACTTGTTGTAGCAGATTTTTGCCTGTATTTTAGTATTTTAACCTTCAAATCTACATGAATACTGTTTGTCATGTCGTGCTCCTGGATTTGAATTGAACGTTTGCAAACATGGGTCAAGGCTGAATCTTTGGTCAAGGCGACATCTGTTTAAAACGTGAACCGTGTGGAGTCAACTTCACCTTTTAATGGCTCTCTGTATGTTTTTTCTGACTCACAAACAAATGTATTTTTCTGTTTTCTGTGTCATGTGACCTTTTCCTTTTCACAAAACAACTGTAACACAACAACAACAACAACCTTATTTTTGCTTTGTACATAAAGAAATACAGATTTAACAACATGATCTACAAAACTCATTATTTTATGTTGAGCCAAAGTGAATCATTTGAGTTTTAAGGTCAGCCTAGTTAAATTAAGTTAATTCAACTCAACAATCTATCATCTTATTTTCTTCTTCTTCTTCTTCTTCTTCTTCTTCTTCTTCTTTCTCTTCTTCTTCTTCTTTTCTTCTTCTTCTTTTCTTCTTCTTCTTCTTCTTCTTCCTACTACTTCTTCTTCTTACTCTTCTTCTTCTTCTCCTTTCTCTTCTTCTCCTTTTTCTTCTTCTTCTCCTTTCTTTCTTCTCCTTTCTCTTCTTCTTCTTCTTCTTTTTCTTCTTCTTCTTCTTCTCCTTTCTCTTCTTCTCCTTTTCTTCTTCTCCTTTCTCTTCTTCTCCTTTCTCTTCTTCTTCTTCTTTTTTTCTTTCTTTTTTCTTCTCCTTTCTTTCTTCTCCTTTCTATTCTCTTTTTCTTCTTCTCCTTTCTCTTCTTCTTCTTCCTTTCTCTTCTTCTTCTAAATAACTACAGCAGCATATAATTCTTATGTGTGTTTTTGCGTTCAGTTTTATGTTCAATCTGATCAGAATATATTCATTCAACTCAATAATTTTGTTTAACGTCAACTGGCTATAATTTTATTTATTTTAATTTCTTTGTATTTATTTTATAAATATGATTATTTTTGCTTAAAGAAAATTTGATTTAACTAACAATACATAAGTCAATCTAATTACCTTATGTTGAGCCAAACCAAATCATTAGTTTTTTAGGTCTAATCTATTCATAATATTAATATTGATGTTAATTTATTGTTTTAAAATCAACTTTTCTTTTATTATTATATATTTATTTTGTTTTGTGTTCTCATAATGACTAATATTATTATTATTTGTATTTTAATTGACTTATTCATTGTTAAAATGATAATGCTAATATGAGGATTATTATTATTATTATTATTTGTTGTGTTGTTGTTGTTGTTGTTGTTGTTGTTGTTGTTACTACTACTATTAGTAGTAGTAGTATTTTTATTTATTATTTTATTCTTGTTTTTTTACATTTCTTGCTCAAAGAAAATGTAGTTAGCAGCACATCTTTCTCATATAATTACTTTATGTTCAGTCAAACAATTCAATCCAACTTGAACGTGTTAATTAAACTCAACAATTTTATTTAAAGTTAACTTAATTTTTATTTATTTTTTACCGTCTTTATACGACAAAGTAAACATAAGTAATCTACAAAATACACACTTACATTAACAATTAGGTTTAGAAAGACGAGAAAAACAAAATATATAATTTCAATAAGTAGTTCATTGATTTAAATAAAAAAACTGACTTGTTTTTCTTGTATTTTCTTGTGCTTTGACCTTGTTCCTGCCTCCTGTTGCTCCAAATCGAACCTCATTATCAAAAATCCCATCGTTAGCGTCGTTAGCGTCGCCACAAAACTGGTTGAACTATTTCCTGGGTCATGACCTTCCTCTGCGCGTTTAACCTGCTTTATATAGAACTGTTACTTTGTGCTCATGTCACTGTGTAGGCCTATTGTAATGTGTGTTTTTTTAATTATTATTATTTATTTGACTGACTGTTGTTTGTAAAAGCAACTTCCTCTGAACCTTTCCCAGTGTTTCCACATCGGCAGAGAAATCTAACAGTGACATCTGCTGGTGGGTTTGGAGAATTGTCACAGATGCACTGAAGTCAATGCAGTGGAAGTTTAGGCCCTTTTCAGATCTTCCATAAAGCAATTACGCTGCAAAAAAAGGAAAGAAACAAACTTTGACTTGGATCAGAATCTTTAAATAAGATGTGAGTCATATTAACGCATAAGATTGAATTGTAATTAGAATATTTTTTTATTTAAGGAGTTTTCTGATAGGAAAATACATTTGCCATAGGTTAAGTAAAATGCCTTTGTTCATATCAAATAATTTGGCTCTGAGTATGAAGTAATGTCTTGACACGAGATTGAAATATTTTGAAATTATTAAAACATTCTAGGTCTGTGAAGAATAGAGCGTTCATTTGTCAAAATTTCTGAAATTTAGGTTAAAATTTTAAAATGAAGACACTCAACTCGTCTTGAAAATACTTTTTTTTGCAGAAAAATTGTACTGTAGTCATTAAAATGAAGAAAATAGGTTATCGTTTAAATAGAAGCCAAAATAGAAGTTAAGTACAGTATGATTGTGTTTATAGGCTAAGTGAGTTGTTATGTTAAAAAAGGTTAAAATGAGAGTGCGATAAGAATTGATTGTGTACCAAAACGTCATCTGGCTTATTTATTTTGAAAAATGCTAACTTCCTGCCGGGCATGTTCTTTTCCTGTTTAGTTCATTTCTGTGAGGTTTTCACTGCTTCCGTCTAAAATGAAAAAATACTAAATGATTGGGCAGTGAACAGTGAGTTGTGGTAAGTTTTCTCTGAAAATGTGTTAGACCAAAATTATGTGTTTATAAAATTATGTGTTTTTGGGTTAATGCTACACTGTAAAAAATCCTAAGGCCAAAAAATTAAACTAACTTAAATGTTTATGTTGATATAACTTGATAATGTAAGTCAAAGATTTTCAACTTAAAGTTTTAAGTTATAAAGAGAGAATAAGAGAGAAAGAGAGAGAGGAGCGAAAGAGAGAGGAAGAGAGACAAAAGAAAGAGAGAGAAACAGGGGAGAAAGAGAGAGGGAGAGAGACAAGAGAGAGAATGAGAGACAGGAGAGAAAGAAAGAAAGAAAGAAAGAGAGAAAGAAAGAAAGAAAGAAAGAAAGAAAGAGAATGAGACAGAAAAGAAAGAGAAACAAGAGATAAAAAGAGAGAAGAGAAAGATAGAGGGAGAGATAGAGAGAAGGAGAGACAAAGAGAAACAGGAAAAAAAAGAGAGACAAGAGAGATGGAGAGAGAAACAAGAGAGAAAAAGAAAGGGGGAAGCGAGAGGAGAAACTGAGAGAAGAAGAGAGAGAAGAGAAAGAGGGTGAGAGACAGAGTGAGAAACAGAAGAGACAAAGAGAGAGACAAGAGAGGGAGGGAGAGAGGAGAAAGAGAGGAGAGAGAAGGAGTGAAAAAGAAATGTGGAAGAGAGAGGATAAACTGAGATAAGAGGAGAGATGGAGAAAAATGAAGAAAGAGGGAGAAAGAAAAGAGAGAATGTCAGACAACTCACACACATTAGTTTAATCAACATAAAACTTTAAGGCAGAAATTGAACATTTTTAAGTTGAAGTGTATTTTATTTTTTACAGTGTAAGTCTAAAGCTTGACCATTTGAAAAAAACACCTTACATGTGCACAGTCAATTTTAAACAACCTCCTAGGCAAGTTTATTGTCTTATTTACCAGCAAGAAGCACATCACAACAAAAGAATGCATTAAATATTCTGATCTCAAAATCTAAACAAGAGTGATATTATCTGCAGTCCAATCAAATAATCAAGATATGTTGAATTAATTTGTGTAAAAATCAAGAAAATGTGACTAAATATTCTTATTTAGAGTCAATCTTTTAGTGTAGTTCAGTGTAGTAAAGATTTAAAGATTTAAACTGTAAAAAGGCTGTAGTGTTATATAAGTATTAAACAATTGGATTTTTGCACTTTGAACGATCTGAAAAGGGCTTAAACTATAATATTGTTGGACCTATGTTTCTCCTTTGCCTCTGAAATGTCACAAACACCATTAAATGTACATTATATAACACATGGCTGAGATCAAAGTTGGATGGGACTGCCTTTTTGAAGAGTTTAATACCAAAAATTACACATTTTTACAGCCGCACCACGACACATATCACACATGCTCAAAACACTTTAGGCAGCTTAGAGAGAGATTATTTTTAACATAGAGATCATAATTTACTTCCTATTTTTGTTGAATCCAGTGAAGAAGTAGCATCTATGTGTCTGTGTAACTCATATAGCATTCATAGAGTAAATGAAGTTTATTTTGAGAGATACTAATTATTATAAGGCATGTCCGAATGGCAATATTGTACCTACTCGTGTGTACATATGTAGAAAATGTAAAATAAATGTTGAGGAAAGAGAGAGAGAAATGTGAAATGAGTGAAGAGTGGAAAGATGTACAGGATTGATCTGCTGCTAGGTCTGTAAACAGTGCACCTCAGTAATAATAAAAGTCCATGTTTGTACCGTAGCAACGAGTCCGACTGAAGTTATTTAAGTGTCACGTTTTTCTGATTTTGATTTAGTTTGGTGTGATCGTCTTTGTGGTAAATGTTTATGACAGTCTTACAGTGCAGATGTAATTTATGAAGGAATTGACAATAAGCTGGAAATTACAGAAGGTAATTTGAGTTCTAAGACAGAATCGATCGAGGGGTCTCCAACGTTTTTCACTTAGAGAGCTACTTTCAGCAATCATCAAAAATGTAAGTTAGCTGTTGCATACTTACGTTTATTTAGCCAATATCCATTTAGAAGTGACACATTTAGGCATTTAAATATACATTTACAGTAGAAATAGGCATCTAATTGAGTAATAAAGCATAACTTGAATGATTCTAAAATCTTTTGGCGAGCTACTTGGAAGAGAGCCCAGCGCCACCTAGTGCCTCCACTCACTTTCATTTCACTCCAGTATTGACCCTATTTTGTCCCGCCCACTTTTCTAGGAATTGTACTTCCTGTTTAGCTGCATTTAGCCTGTAGACTTCAGACGATGGATTTATTTTAACTGTCATTACAAATGTTTGAAATTGCCCCACAAGACAGACAAACATGTAAACTACCGTAACAGAGCTAAACAGGAAGTACAAATCCTAAAAAAGTGGGCGGGACAAAATAGGGTCAATAGGTCAAGTATCGCAGAAAGCAGGTTCATCGGGTTCAGAAAAAGCAATAAGTGAGCAGAGATTATATTCTCCTGCTTTGACTTTTTGTCAAATTAGAATGTGATACTGCAGAGAGGGATTTTTGCTTATCAACACAGGCAATGCGCGCACACCCCGACTCCAGAAAGAGCTGCCACTCATAGACACAAAAAACACTGTTGTCAGTGAACTACAAGAGTTTAACACTGTGAGAAAACAAACGTAATGCTGCTAAATCAACATTTGTTGATGAACTTCAACCCTACGACCCTTAAAAGTTACATTCAGGTGAGTGAAAAACGTTGAGAAGAACACAGTCTCAAGCTTGAGGAGACAGACGTCTGTCAGACCGGTTCTGACCGGATCTAAACAGCTGCTCTTGTGCCATTTTGTTGTTTTAGTCAAAGAAGTGTCCCCATGTAACCAGACAGAGAGCGGCTGTTTCTGCATAACGCATGCGCAGTGGGGCGGAAAGTGACGTCGACCAAAAACCCCTCTATAGATTTTAATTTGTAAGCTTACCTCATAGAAAAGGCAACGACGACTGACACAGTGTTTTACACTCTTTTACACATTTTAAACTACAAAACAAACTAAAGCAGTGATTGGTTAAATGAAATAAGTCAAAGGGTACAGTAAGGCATTCAAACCCAGGAATTTTTACAAAGTGAAATGAAATCGACTGATGCAGCAAATTTCTCCACGTGTCATCAAAAAGCACCAAAAAACTGACACAGCTTCATGAAAGATCATTTCTCAAATTGTAACATCTGTGTGATAGTGAAGTGGTAAGTTATTGACGGATTATCGGTCATGGGCCTTTTCTGCTCTACTGGGCAAGTTCCATGCAAAAAGATACGCTGTCCATCTAGTTGGCTGGGGGAAACATCTTTGATGAAACAACAAAACAGGACGAGAGCAGCTGTTTGGATCAGGTATGAACCGGTCTGACAGACGCCTGACTCCTGAAGTTTCAGACAGTGTTTTCTCGTTGTTTTTTCACTCACCTGTATGTAACGTTTAAGGGTCGTAGGGTCAAATAACATTCACAAATGTTAACTTAGCAGCATAACTTTTGTTTACAGAGTTTACACAGTGATAAACTCGTGTAGTTAGCTGACAACAGCGCTGGTTAGTGTTGCTGCTACAACTTGTATCAATCAGGAGCGGCTATTTTTTCATTCCTGAGCCCTGTACTACGAACGTCGCTGAACTTATCCTGGATAAGTTTCTCTTACCCGGGTTGACTAACCCAGATATGAGCCTCTCTGGATAAGCTGTCCTACGAAACGAGTTCAGAACTGGATCTGTTAACCCTGGATTTTCTCAATGAAGCCGTGTGCGTTCACAGAGCAGAGGCGGGGTTAACGCAAACTGACCAATCAGAACAATTGTGAAGTGAAATACCAGCATTACAATCTAAGCAAATTAAATGTGCTGCAACTTCAAGTGGAGTCTGAGCTTACGAGGCCAATCACAGACACAGAGTTTATTTAAATGTCATGCATGGATACAACAGACTAAAACACAAATGTACAGACATGACACATTTAATAGATCGATCACTTAATTTGAATGATCTGCGTCTTTAGACAAGTGTCTTTTGTCTGATTCAAAGTGATGTGTAAAGATTCACAGCCAAATGTGTAAACGTGCATTCATTCATTATTTATTGACAATGAAAGCATTTATTAAGCATCACACAGATTAAACATTCTTCAGTCTTAGGCTACAGATAAGATCTCGTGGCTCCGTTTTATAAATACGGTACGTACGCATCAAATTGTAAAAGAAAACGCTGTGACTTTCGCATTTCCTCATTTCTCCACTGCTCTCGCTCTCTCCCGTCTCTTCACAAATGCCTTCTAGTCTCTGATTGGCTAGCACCTCGTCTTTTTAACTTATTTGGGAACTTGTCCTGGTCCGGAACAGGTTATGAGTTTGTTGCCATAGAGATCTGTCCCAATAGGAAGTGATCCAGTTTCGTAGGACCGCCAGACCAGGTTTAACCCGGAACTTACCTCGCTAAACCCCAAATCTAGCTTCGTAGTACAGGGCTCTGGTGTGTGCATCTCCCATGTTGATAAACAAATAATCCCTCTATAGCTGCCACAGGACAAACTAACAGAAGCGAGGCTGCCATTTTGTACCATCGACCCCTCCAAACACCACCACCTGGCATTGTGTTTACAGGACAAAAAAAAATTATTATTATTAAAACAGAAAAGCCAAACTGGAAAAAAAACAAGCAAAATGTTTAGTGAAAACTACATTTTGCTGAAAAAATAAATAGCCCATACCTTGTATTTTGTGTTCCCATGAAATCCAGTGGGATCGATGTATTTATTTTGGTCTTGGTAGATTTATGATTTGTAGTGGAGGCGCTGTAGCTGTAATCTTGGGTGACACAGTGATGCAGTGATTAGCACTCTGGCCTCACAGCAAGAAGGTCCTGAGTTTGACTATGTGGAGTCTGCATGTTCTCCCCGTGTCTGCGTAGGTTTCCTCCTGGTGCACCGCTTTCCCCTTCCACTAAAAACATGTTCAGTCATCATCAAATTCTTTTAGTGGAAAGCACAAAGTTTACTAATTTACAACTGAGAAAGTTACCCCAACTTTAATGTAATATGTAATTAGTCAGTGCTAATAAAAAACATAACTTTTAATCTTTTAATTTCTTTTGTATCATAGAGCAAATGTGCATTGAATTCTCATTGTGTTAAAAATCTAATTGTGAACTCATCTTTGTCTTTTTTGATTAAAATTGTAATCTCATAATTTCCCATTTCTCTATTTTATGCATCTGTCAGTTCAAATACAGACTTTTAATCACCTTCTTCTATTAGAGGTTAGTCTTTGTCCTGCTCTGAGTGAGTGACCAATCACAGTATGAACTTTCTGAAAAAGCACATGATTTGGTTTACCTTATAGTCAAACGAGACAAAATCCACAACTAAGATTTCACTCTAAACTTTTCCTGAAATCAGAACGCCAAAGACAAACTTTCTCGATATGTTTCACACGAGAGCAGAACAACACCAGCTTCACACTCGCTCACCACAATAATTAGCAGCAATTTCTCAAGTTTTTGTTGTTAAAATAAGAAAAGAAAAAACAACCAAAGCAGGTGCCATAGGAATCACAGGTTGATAGTGTCTGCGAGCTACGACGACACCACATCTGTGCCAAGTCACACCGAATCTGCTTAGATTAATATTTTATCAGCAGATAGAAGAAGTCTTCAAAGTAGTCATCTGGACAGGGTTTCAGAAGATCAAGACGTTTCGACTCTCATCCGAAAGTCATTTTCAATCTGATGGAAGTGATCAGGGTTGCCAGATTTTCAGAGAGCAACAAGCGACCAAGCCTTTGATAACAAGCCCAAAACAAACAAATTCAGGCCCTCAATAAAAAAGGTATTAATCAAATAATTAAACATTAAGTGTCACAGCAGAACAAATGTTAATGGTTTTGACGTATTTTAAATAGTATTTGATCCTTAAAGGATTTAAAGTGTAAAAATAGGCTAAAGGACTGTATTTCTGCCATAGTGTGTACATTTTCTTGAATCAAATTTGGAAAAACTGCTAAAAATCCTTTTTTTTTCTGATGTCAAAGTGCCTCTCAGGAGCAAGCCCAAAAACCGCAACCTGCGACTGTCAAAATTCACAAGTGACTTTACAAAAAAAGAAGCCCGGAGTCGCTATAAAGAAGCGAATTTGGCAACTCTGGAAGTGACCTGAAGCTGCATGTATTTATACTAAGTTAAGCCCTCCCCTAAGGAGGGGCTACACCCTAAAACCTGCTCCTAAAACCTGTTCCTAAAACCTGTTCCTAAAACCTGTTCCTAAAACCTGTTCCTAAAAGCCTGTTCCTAAAACCTGTTCCTAAAACTGTTTTGGTGGGCTCTTGCTTCCTTTCCATTGTTCTTCGTTTCCAATGGAAAGGAACCAAGAGCCCACCAACCCGGTGTGGAATACGAAGGGTTGAAATATATAGCCTATACATTTTTTTAATACATTTGAAAAGATGAAATAAATGAATTGAAAGTAACTTTAGCTGTAAATAAAATGAAACTAAACAAAAAAACCAACAAGAGGCAAAACACGGAAAATAAATATAACTAAACAAAAAGGACACACAGGTTCGTATTGATTATGACAGAGGCAAGACTTAAGTTAAGAAAAAGTTAATAATTTATGTGTACATTTCTTTCTCATGAAAACTTGTTTTGTTTATACCATTCATTTCAGTCCATGTATTGTCCATTTCTTTCTCTTTCCTTGATCACGACGTCAAGGCAAAAGCAAGGTGGAAAGGCAAACAGCATTCAGGAAAAAAGGCAAGACAGCAGCAGGCAGACTCTGTAAAATACATTTTAAGTTGGATAGAGTCTACTAGCCGCTATCTTAGCCACCGCATTTGGTTTGTAAACCTACAGGACACCGGAGCGCACCTCCGTCTCTACACCGGCACGGGCCCAGCGCAGCACAAAATGCAGCCATCGCCGAACGCGGAACCACAAAATAGAGCATTTAAAATCATGTATGTTAATATTTTGCTAAAAGATCATTTTGCACACTACCTGAGAGGAGAAGACTATACAAATCTTTCATATTTATACAAAATGTTACGTTTTTTTAAGGTTATATTTTAAGGCCTGTACAAAAACACTGCACAAAGCTTTAACTAAACCTTAAATAGGCTTAACAGATGAAAGATTATGAAGGATTAGTGACAATAAACTTAAGAATTTAAGGTTGGAATTTAGGGTTGAGAGGTAGTTTGAAGTTTGTTTTTATTAAGCCTTAGTAAGTAGCTTCATGCAATCACAGGCTTTATTCGAACGTACAAAACCATAACATCTGCACCGAATCATCACAATCTCAATTTTCCACTGTGAATTGGACGTGTAATTTAATGTATCTACTCGACTACGTATCATAGTCCTCACAACTCATACATAAGATTAAACCTGTCTTTTTGTACAGTAAGGTTAAAAAGAGTGAGAAATGAGACAGAATTTTGTGAATGAGCCATAATAAAAAATCTATCTACAACAGGATTAGTAATTTAGCTTGGAAATATGATAAGGTTAAAACACATTTTAAAGCAAGTGCTATTTCCATTTATCTATAAGCCTAATGATTAAAAACGTTGGCCAGTTTTTTCTAATACATCAAGCTTTATTCAAACAGTATCCGGACAGTAAATGGGATTTTACATTGGAGAGAAGGCTACAGTAAAAGGATGGAATCACATTGCACAATCAGTGTTTGATCTGAGTGAAACTTGTTCTTGTGCTTTTTATTTGAATGAAATGCTGTTGAAAAAATAATAATACATTTGTACTGTGGCTTTATACTACTCCTAACCTATCTCTGCGGTAACAGCCTGTTGGTTTGAGGCAATTTTCTTGTCTTAAAAATCAAGAGTCATTATGTGTATTTTGACCCAAAGATACAGTCGGCATCAGAGGCCCACTAACGGACCTCTGAAGTGGAACAGTTTTTTCACTCATTCCTCAACAACTACTACTGTGAATGTGGTCTTAGATGTATTGTGTTAAATATAGACCCGTTCAGAGCCTACGTCATTTTGGGGGCGGAGCCGCACTGGTGCCCTCCGCAGAGTTTCCCCATAAGTTTCTATACAAAACAAGTAAGCTGTACTAACGATATTAAACGGTTAGAAAACTTAACAATTACTTCAAACGAAGCTCTGACCATTCCTAATGTGTTCCATGGGTTTACACCAGTTGACACATTTTATAACTCGTGATTTTTTCGGGCTAACTAGCTTGCCGCTAAAATCTATAGAAAAATGAGGGATCACCATCAAAACAAATACATCGCCTCAGAGTCAATCAATCAATCAATCAATCAATTTATTTTTGTATAGCCCAAAATCACAACAACAGTCGTCTCTGAGGACTTCCCAAGATTATTAATTTTAGCAAATATGAATAATAGGAAATCAAAATAAAACAATACATATTCAATAAAACAATACACATTCAATGAAACATTTGATCAAGCAGATTATTAGTAGAGCAGATGAATGATTGTCCAGAACATCCCCTGTCCTTAGACCCTCCTTCTCGGCAAGGAAAAACTCAAAAAAACCCTAAGGGAAAAAGAGAAACCTCGAGGAGAACCACAGTGAAGAAGGGTTCCACTCCCATGGACGGACAGGCTGTAGATGTAACTAAGGCAAAGTTATAGAGTTTATGTTTGTGGAGCCAGAGTCCATAAGCAGAGGGAAACGACTCGTAAGTATATCCTTGGAGTCTTTTATACAATAAATTTCTGTAGAAATCAGCACAAATCAGTATAGTTCTCCACTGATAATTGATAAATAATGAACACAACTTGCACAAAATCTTAAGCAATGTCACGGTAACTCACCTCCTGTGCTTTCCCGCAAATTACGTCGTCAAACTCATCAAGGGATTTGTATGATCAAAGCTTTTCTCTTGTGCACATGAGTTTTTCCATCAAATATAAGTAAATATCAGGTCGCTGAATGTCGGGACACGGCATGTTAATGGCATGTTAACATTCAGTAGCTAACTGTACATGGATCTGGAGTCGCTTGCTGTTCGTTAAATTGAGTTTTGCGATTTTTTTATGAAAATGCACCTGCGTAGCTTGGAAAGCCTGAGACTGCGCACCACTCAGGGCACCAGTTCACGCATGCAGCCATCTTTGTTTACTAACAGTAAATGGGTCTATAGATATGAAAACATGGAGATAAAGGGATTCAAAGGTCCAACAATGTAAATAAATCCAACAATGCTAACGGTAATTGTGAGCTAAAAGCTAACGTGATGCTAGCACTGTCTGGCGTGTTTTAACATCTTTCTTTAACTTTCTGTTTACTTTTCTGACATAACGCCAAATCAACAACCTCTATTTAAACACGGCTGTGACCCAACTTGAATTAACTGTGCTTAAACTACACTTAATTTGCCTTAAAACTTCCTAAAAGTGGTAAAAAGTTTAGCTTCCCATACCTTAGCATAGTATTTCCAACTTTACACATGTGGTCACGCTCTTCGAGGGAAGGTAAGGTATACTTTATTGTCCCCGTAGGGAAATTTGTCCTCTGCATTTGACCCATCCTTCAATGCCTCATCTCCTCAGGAGCAGAGATCGCCGCAGTGCAGCGCTCGGGGACCCATCTCCAGATGTTCTTGCTAGGCTTGGTCAGGACTACCGTAGCTGGAGGATATTACTAAATGTGCATGTTATTTGTGTGTGGGGGAAACTAAAGTGCCTGGAGGAAACCCACCCAGACACGAGGAGAAACATGCAAACTCCACACAGAAAGGCCCGGCCCGTGCGGGAGTCGAACCCACAACCTTCTTGCTGTGAGGCGAGAGTGCTATCCACTCTGCCACTGAACGCCCATTTCTCCATGATGGAGGGCAAAAGACATTACAACTATGGAAATTTTGCCAAAAACCTAACTGTTTCTAAGTTACTTTTATTGACTTAAATTGTAAAATGGCTGTATCTTGTGCGACACGCTGCACTAACAGGCAGGAGTTTGTCAACCTAAGCCTTGAGATTTTTGGTTTACATTTTGATGAAGATAGAAGACGCCAGTGGGTGGCAGCAATAAATCAAAAGAACTGGAATCAATTTAAAACGTTACAGATTTGCAGTGAACACTTTAAACAAGGTAGTCAACGCTAATGAGAAAAAACACAGGAAGAAAGTATGGATAGCTGCATTCATTAACTTTTTCCAAATACCTTGCTTTGTGCTTCCACAACAGACCTGGACAAACTGCTGCCCACTGCTGTCCCTCGGCACATTTTGGAGAAGTTTTACTCTTTATATTTCTTTTTTTTTTTAAGATTGATTTGGCAATGGAGCATGTATCTTTGCTTGTTGTCCTAATATTATCACAATAAATCGTAAAAATTCTTCATTAAAACCCTACAATTTTCAAAAGTGTACAGCATTAATGATAATTTGTTAAGATAAGATAAGCCTTTATTGTCTCCCGTAGGAGAAATTTGTCTTGGGGACAGGGGAACACGTGCTTTAACACATAGTTCACACACACACAGTTGTTACATCAATGACAGTAGTCCGGCACTCCACCACTTGCCGTGGTTCGAATATGGCCCGCGGGAAAAAATAATTGCCCAGCCCTGGTCTAAGAGATGTCCTACTTCCACAGACAAATGTACCGAACATGCACTAGAAGTATCCATTGCTTTCTTTACAGAATAATAAGAAAATATGTGAGAATTTGTCACTTCTGCCCTTCATAATTGCGCACCCAAGTGATCAAGTAACGTAAGTGCAAAGGGTCAATTAAAAAAGAACTTTGTGTACATTAAAACGACACCAAATCTTAGGCTATACATATATTTTTATTACATATTAGTACAGAATTGAGCTTCACCTTTTCAACAGCATATATGAAGATTATGACAACTATATTTTGAAGTTTTCACACAGAAAAACAAAATAAAACAGAACAAAAATGTGCTAAATTGAACTGTGAAGGCAAAGATTATCAACAATGTAAACACTCAAACGTCACATCAGTCACTTTGAATTGGCAACAGGAAGTGGATTCAAAATAAAACCGGGAAAATCTAGGACATCACGTCACGTACACACGACACGAGACTCTTATTCTGAAGGGTGTTATTGCTACGCTCTTTTTTTGACACAACAAAGGCGAATTACACTGTACATTTTCTTTGTTTTTCTATTGTAAATTTGAGGAACAAGGCAGAATCACAGCTGAAGATAGTAAAAATAGTAGATCAAGATTTGACCTCGAAAAGAGAAGCTAATGAAATAAAAAGTGCTTGTCACAGTTGAATACGTTTGGATGCTAAATGCTAAAATGCTAATGTTAACTACAAGGCAAACAAATATATAATGTATTAGAACTAGTTTGGCAATATAATGTATTTTGTGCTATTAAATATTCTTTTATTACACACAATAAAATAAATGAAATATTGACCTAACTAAATATGTTCATGTTGATCCAAAGCAAGTTATTTTAAACTAAAAATATTAAGCTTGTTCAACACAAAACAACAAATTTTCATTCAGTTAGGAGTCTTCACCTCCTAAAAAATGTCTCGTTGATGGTCTATTATTTTTACTGTCTATAAATAATTACAGCAACTTCAGAAACAAATAATGTTGAGGTTGTGAATGACAAAGAGGCAATACGATTTTTATTTTAAATACACGGACTAAATTTGTTTGGATTTTTATGTTTTCAAAAGATTTTTTAAGGTTAAGCCTATCAGACCCAACAAAACAACAAAATTCTGACAAATGTATCACTTTATAATAATTGCACCTTAATTGGGTTTTAATAAAGCATTACTAAAGCATGAATAGAGTCTTTATTATTCATGATACCAAACTAGTAACTACGAACTTAAAAAGCTAAGAATAAAATTAAGGGTTACAGGGTAGTTTGAAGTAATTAAGCAGTTACTAAGCTTTAATAAATGCTTTCATCCATATATTGTCATTTCTTCAAGATTAATTAAGCCTTTATTCATGCTTTATTAAAGGTTTACTAAGGCTAACTAAGGTGTCATCATTATTAAGTGTTATTCCTATGTTAATAAGGTATATTGTGTTTATTTTGTAGTTTTTAGACATTTTAACCTTGTAATTTTGCAATTTAAATACATTTACATTTATATTTAGTTTCTGTCAACAACCCTATAACACATAGGTACAAATACAAAGAAAACTGTTTTTAAAATTAGATCTAGGACATTTTGAACCTGTCTTTGACTATATTATTTTTATTTTATTTAAGGTTTTGTCCACAACAACACCAATATTTTCTCAATTTATTCAAACAAACTTACTTAGCCTTGTTTAAAAATGCCATCTCTTGTCTTTTTCATTCACAAAACCTCACTTTTATTCTAAACCTGCAGCTCCACTCACACAACAGGCCACAGCATCATATTTATATACACATAAAACTCTAAATTATATCTCTTTGTCAAACTTTACACTTTATCTACAGCACAAGAAGCAGCAGTAACTAAAAAAAACAGGTAAATGTGAACTGTGGAGGCAAAAAGACAGACAGACAGCACTGTTTTTGTACATCAGATGAGGTTTGGACAGAAAAATAAAGCTACTGTTGAATATTCACAGGCTAAAAAGCATGAGGATGCAAGCGTCATGTCAATGCAGACGAGCTAATGATTCGAAATAGTTTTTTAGGTGTTTTAAAGTATATTTGTGCACGGCCATTAGTATTCCATTGTTCTGATCAGACAATGTTTGTGTCCACATAAATGCAAGTATTTTATATGTAAATTCATAAAACCACAAATAACACGGCTACAAATTGAAATAATTCAATTGTGAATCTAAAAAGCTTGTTTACAACGTTTAATGTCTAAAATATTAGCTATTTTAAGTGTTTAACATGAAGCTAGTCCCTTCAGAACAGTTGAGCGTTTGTTTACTCGTTGCTATGGTGACGGCCACAGAGCAGTGATCTAACTGTTGCCGGAACTACTTGTGTGTTTGTCAGTTACAATCTACAGGCCAATAATATTTAATGCAGATGTTGTTTAAATTTAGTTTTTGATGTAATCTAAAAAAATGAATAAGTTTAGTTTAGGTTTAGGTATACAGCAGATAATTTGGATTTTGAAAAGGTATGACAGTCGAATCAAGGCATAACTGGCTACTAGCTAAACGTTGCGACAGTCGGCAAAATTGTCTATTTTAGATACATTTTATATTGTACAAGTTGCTAACTAAGATTTGCTAACTGTGCTCTTTGAATCACAGAAGAAGAAACTACAAGTACCAAAAAGTACATTTCAGGCGTTGAGCGAGCAGGCTAGCTCCAGTGTGTGCGCGATGTCATTGCACACTTTGTAGCTACCTTTAGCTTTACATCTCTTATATTGTTTTAACATTTGAATTAAACACAGACGAAACTAATCTGTTAAACACAAATCTTCCTTACAGATTTCAACAAAGTAATGATTGTAAAATAGATTATTACTATTCCAAAGTTGTAAATGCCCCGATTTAAGCTAGTTCTGGCTGCTAACTGTTAGCTTAAAATGGCGGTAAATAGGCTAAGTGTGGCGTTTTGGACTTTCTACTGCCAAACTTTTGTGTGATACATTCATAAACATCAATATAAATAAATTATATTAACTGTACACTTACAAATAATTATTTTAAAATGTTTAATTTTAGCTTGTGCGTGCGTAGTTGTGCTAAAAAATACAAAGTGGGCAATGACACACGCTCATAGAGAAAAACGGAAGTGCCTAAAGTCTGGCTTTATTTATACTGTTTACCTTTTTATGAGCCTGAAGTTCACAAACTACTCAAGTCTATTTAGTAAAGTAGCAATAAACCAAAATCTAATTTGTTTCAAAATACTTGCAAATTTGTGGACAGAACATGACTTAAGTAGCACCACTTTTCAAAAACTAGGCTATTCACCTCCAAACCCATGGCTAATCACATTTAGACTCAAACCTATGAATGGCCATGTACAGCTTCTTTAAAAACCCAAGTCTGAACTATTTTACAGCATTTGTTTGTGATCGTCAGTGCACTAATGTACATATAACCGTGGAAGATGTGAAAAATGCTACTGTTTCAGAGGCCACAATGACAGTGTCGTGTTTTTTTACACGTGTGAATCATTTCGTACAAACTCCTCCACTAATACTGGCACCATTTTGTAATAAACAGAGCAGTATGTTTCATGAAATGTTATCTGTCAGTGCAGCAGCGGACCAATCACAGCGCAGCATTATGGTTTGGACAGAGCATCCAAACTAACGGAAAAATAAACATGGCTGCCTATTTTAGCATTTACAGAATGTTTTGGGTTTTGAAAAATGTTCTTACATACTGTAAGTGTTTTGTGCATTTGGTAATAGAAAACTAATGTTCTTGCTTTACGTCTAGTCTGGATTCACCAAAAAATTGTTGAATTCCGTCCTAGCCTCATCTTCACCGTCTCAGTGACTCCATGACAGCAGGTCTCCTCCTCCGACTTCCTGCTATATCGCTTCCTCTTCTGGCGATCATACTCACTGTGCAACCACTGTCCTATCATCACTATGAACGGCGATAATCGTACGAGCTGACTTCAGGAGTGCGCTCTCCTATGTACTCTAGGCATAAGATTTTCCTATACGTCTAGCCTTTTGCCCATAACACTCAAAAATCAATAAAACTTTTGGAATATTGTTCGTAATGTGCCCATTTCCACCGTACTATCAAATGACTCTTAACCATATCATTGGATAACATGTTGGAACGCACAAATTGCCAGTTCTTGGCCATTCTGTTTACACACCTTTAGGTTCAACAGTACTGGTGGCGTGCAGATGTATTCGTCTGTCTGGTAGCCCCAATATAGAAATAATTAGTCTAATCAGATTTTTTAAATTAGGTGGCAAATTCTCAGCCACTGTTAATATAATCCTCTGAATGGAACTATAACTCAAAATTTGGTTTATTTGTTGTGTTAAACATAGTGGACATTCAAGATGTGAGGATGAGTTATGTCTCCTTTTAATATTGCAATGCGATAGATTCAAAGCCTTAAGTCCATCACCCAGTCTAAAAATATATGTAATCCATATTAATCGCGCAAACAATCTAAGGGTATCAATTAATACTAAACCCTGGGGGAATTCATGCTAATATTGTATATAAAACTATTTAATTAGAAGTTTATAATCATGACAGAACAAAAATGTCGATGTCAATGATATTAAACCGATCCTCGTATAAAGTTTAAGGTTAGGGTTAAATTCATTTATGTTATGTTTCCAAAAAAGAAGCTCTAAAGATATCCGCAGTATTAATGAATCCCCGCAACTTAGCGGCCACCCTCTTGGCGATCCTGTCATATTCTCACAATCTGAAGCTGATCGTCCTGCATATGTTGTGAAACGGCTCTGGTGTGAACAAAAAGTATACGCTAGTACTGGAATGAGAGCCCCCGNTGCTCGGATGCATCTGTGTATCTTGTGTAAAAGAGCACGGCCTGTTTTTACATCTCAAACTTCACCAGTTAGGAATGTCCTTTGTATCTTTTTTCTTTGTTTCTTTCTTTGTACAATTTACAATTTTCTTGGATTATAGCATGGCTTTTAGTGCCATAGATTTTTAAACTAATGTAATGTCAGCTATATAGGTGGCACGTGGCAGAGCGGATAGTGCTCTTGCCTCTTTGCAAAAAGGTTGCGGAGTTTGCATGATTCTCGTAGTTTCCTCTGCATACTCCGATTTCCCCACCAACCAATAACATGAATTTCAGGAAACTTTGGTGTTGTTCGGAGGTTTTTTTAGGCGAATCGCCTCGGCTGAGCTGCTGGCTGCTGCTGTCACTGAGTGAGGAGGGTTCATGTCACTGTGAAACGTTTTGTTACTGTCTGTGAAAAACGCTATACAAATAAATCTTACTTTCTTAATACTATATTCGACTTTGCATACCCTATTTCCGTATTTGTCACTGGTGTGCGCACTAGCGGTACTTGGACTACCTTTAGTAGTCCTTGGGCTGCCTCTTGTGGTACTTGAACTGCCTCTGGTGGTGCTTAGACTGGCTCTGATGGTATTTGGGTTGCCTCTAGTGGTTGGATTGCCTCTAGTGGTACTAGAACTGCCTCTGGTGTTACTTGGACTGCCTCTGGTTGTACTTGAACTTCCTCTGGTTGTACTTGAACTTCCTCTGGTTGTACTTGAACTTCCTCTGGTAGTACTTGGACTGCCTCTGGTAGTACTTGAACTGCCTCTGGTGGTAATTGGACTGCCTCTGGTGGTACTTGAACTGCCTCTGGTGGTACTTGGACTGACTCTGGTGGTACTTGAACTACCTCTGGTGGTACTTGGACTGACTCTGGTGTACTTGAACTACCTCTGGTGGTACTTGGACTACCTCTGGTGGTACTTGAACTACCTCTGGTGGTACTTGGACTGCCTCTGGTGGTACTTGAACTGCCTCTGGTGGTACTTGGACTGCCTCTGGTTGTACTTGAACTTTCTCTGGTAGTACTTGGACTGCTCTGGTACTTGGACTGCCTCTGGTGGTACTTGGACTTCCTCTGGTGGTACTTGAACTGCCTCTAGTAGTACTTGGACTGACTCTGGTGGTACTTGGACTACCTCTGTGGTACTTGAACTGCCTCTGGTGGTACTTGGACTGCCTCTGGTGGTACTTGAACTGCCTCTAGTAGTACTTGGACTGCTCTGGTGGTACCCGGTCTGCCTCCAGAGATACTTTTTTTAAATGTAGTTAGAATATACAGTATATGCCCAGCACGTCTGAATATGGCCTTTTCAAACACTTATTTAACTGTTTGTGAATGGGGAAAAATATTCCTTTTTAGAAGCAAATGTAAGAACAAGATAACAATAAAGCAATGACTGCCCAAAGCTAAAACAATTACATTTAAAGATACCAAAAAACTCCCAAATTTAAAAGTGTAGTGATAGTTCTAACGTGTGATATTTCTTGAGAGCAACGTGGGCTCCTGGTTGCGCTGGAAGATGTGTAGGAGTTTAAGTTCAAAGCAACAGTCGGTGATATTTCTGTTTGAAGTTTTTGGAGATGAGATGCCAAAACTGGCTCTGATTTAAGCAGAAATCTTCACTTGTAATCGGCACTATGTTGGTTAGGGTCAGCTTCTGAAAATGAAACACTATTTTATTGTATTGTGTCTTTGTCACTGTTTTAATCATTTAAACAGAGGTGGTTTTAGACAGGACACGTTTATAATGCATTAAAGTTAGAGAAACAAAGTCACTGCAGCAGATCAAAACACACTGCCCCATGCTTTTGTGTACTACCTAACCTTGTAAGATTCCAATGTATTTTCCCTAAAACTCTTTATAAACAAACATCTGTATGTATAAGGTTTGTACAGATTGTCAGTTCGTCATGCTTTTTTCTGACTTTTCCACAGCCTTTCCTCAAACATCTTCTAGTATGTAACACCTAGAAATGCTAAAAAATAAACATAAAAGATTGTTTTACTTTGTCTTTTGCAGTAAAAAAAAGTAGCTTCTACTAAAGAGAACGATTGTGGGTTTTTTTTTTGGATATTGAATGTGATATCAATTAAAAAAAATCTGACCCGCAGTAAATATAACTAAATAACCGTGGCCTGGAATGATTTAGTGTAGAATTAATCTTCACAGGGTTAACTCCGTGTGAGTGAAACCTGCCTGATAGACTTAAATAACTGCAATCGCACTTTCATTGAAACATTTCCTCTGCAAACTGACAGACCGCAGAGCTGTTAATATGCAGTAAGTAAGTTTAAATGTGTAGGATTTAGCGAGCAAAGCAATTAGTGGCAGTCGTGTGAAAACGGCCTTCCCCAGTGGCTCGTTACAAATTCAGAATCTTAAAAAAAATAATCACTCACGCTGAATAAATCAACAGTCTGAAAAGAATGGCACGGCTGAATGTGATGAAACGGTCTCTGACATGCTACGATATCGTTTTGAAATCACTCTTATTACAAATGTCAAGTGCCTCTGACAGGTTTTTTCACTAAGACGAATTAAGATCTATTTTAGATTTTTTTTTTACATTTTAGAAGAATATTAATTTAATGGAAAAAATAAAATAATGCTAAGTCTAAATGGTCACTATAAACTCTAACATCAAATTCGGTTTCACAATGCCCCAATATCAATTAACTTAAAGGTGCTATACCCAATTTTGCATCCTTAAAAACAAACTGTAAAAATACATTTTATGGTTTATATGGTTGGATGTGCAGGGAATCCATAGCGACTATGTGATAAATATTATAACTGGCATAACTATAATTGTGTTAAATGATTGCTTAAACTCCAGAAACTGTGTGTATATTGTTTTTGCATTTTTTGTGCTTTTTGATGATGTATACGTGGATAGATTCTGCTTAAATACTACTTAACTTTAATTTTTATTTGAGTTGTCTTCATAAAATGCAACTTAACTTCTGTAAAACTATGATACTTATTTGCCACAAAAACTGCAATACCAAAAAATAAAATGTTATCATCTGTCATATGGGCTATAAAATGTGTTTAGTATTGTTACTGTATCTAGGGTAGGTAGGGAAGGACACACAGTCCAATGACATACAAAAGTTGTGTTTGTTTATATTAGCATTTGGACTGCTTGTCAGTACCCACTTCGTACCTCTGCCCACTTTGTACCTTTTAGCGCAGTTACGTATGCGCAGCGCAGCCGAACATCTTTTAAACACATTATTTGTAAGTGCGCAGTTAATATTATTTATTTATATTGATATTTATGAATGTATCTTGCAAATGTTTGCAATAGAAAGCCCAAAACGACACATTTATTTTCGCCATTTTAAGCTAGCAGATAGCAACTTGAACTAGCAAGCATTTACTGCTTTAAACAGTAATAATCTCATTTAACAATAATAACAATAATAACAATTTACTTTGTTGAAATCTGTACGGGAATTTTGTGTTTAACTGTTTCGTTTCGTCTGTGTTTAGTTAAAATGTCAATAGGAATAAAACAATGTAAAAGAAGTAAAGCTAAAGGTACGAAGCGTGCGGTACGAAGTTAGCAATGACACTGCTGTAGCATACCAACATGGTTCAACTTGTAGGCTGTAAAAAATGCTTCACAAATATGGTTCTAATTACACTTCCATGTTCAAAACACATTGTGGTGAATGAATTGGGTAAGTGGAAAAAGCATGTGGCTGATTAAAATTAAATATTTGTGCTTGTTGTTTTAACATGGTAAAAACAGAATACAGTGCCTTTAGTGAACAATAAGTCGAGTATTTAACATCTAACCTCCACTGTCAACTGATTTTACTGTGATGTCATGATCCTGAGACTTACATATGTTCGACTACAAAACGTTGGTGAAAGGGTCAGAACGGTTGCCAATGACAACCTGTGAGACTGCAGCTCAGTCCAGTGTATTATTAGTGTAGTGTGTTTTCACTGTGTGGCATATTGCATTTCATCTATAAAAAACTGTCTCTTGTAAAGTACGCCCTTCGAAATCAGAGCAAGGTTTAAAGTGAAGATGCAGTAAAAATGTTGTAAATATACTCACTCTATTTTACTGAAAAATGTGTCACATGCATTTTTAGCAAATACTTATATTGAATGAAAATAGAATTGGGATATTTTGATCAAGATTTAATTGGCTCTGTGCACGGAACTTCAGTTGGTTTGTGTTTGTTCAAAATAGCTAACTTCAGTACATACGACCATTTCCTGTTAGCGTTAGCATTTAAACACAATCAATCTCTTTTAAACACACAAGTGTCCTCTGATGAAATTCATCTGGTTTGTAAAGTCTTTAACATGTTTTCTGTAACATTCACCACAATTCACTGTCACTGTCTGATCTTCTGAATATTTATTCAGTTTTAAACTGATGTAGTGAAAACCTCAGAAATGAACTGAACAGGAAATGTTTGTATGTACAGGATGTACTATTTTGAATGAAAACAAGCCAACTGCACAGAGCCAATTATCTTTTATCCAACAAATATAGAGGGATTATCGGTCGACGTCACTGTTGACTGGAGAAACTTCTTTGAATAAAACAACAAAACGGGACAAGAGCAGCTGTTTCGATCAGTTATCAACTGGTATGACACTTGAACCTTGAGACAGTGTTTTTCTCACAGTTTTTTCACTCACCTGAATGTAACTTTTAAGGGTCGTAGGGTCAAGTTACATTCGCAAATGTTGATTTAGCAGCAGAACTTTTGTTTTCGCACAGTGACAAACTAGTTAGCGGTAGTGATGAAAATATTAATCACAATTATTTAAGGAATAATAGAAACCACAACTACTCAATGATCATTTAGGCCATTAATGTGAAATGGGTGGGATATGTTGTAATAATGGATAATAATGTAGATTGTAGAATAAATGTATTCTACAATACTTATAGGCTACAACACAAGGAAATATCATAGCGCTTACAAACTCACTTATTTGTCACGGTTAATAATCACTCACATTTTTTGTAAATGATTACAGCAATCAATATAATTTAAATTAAAATTTGATTACGGTAATTGCACAGCCCTGGTTACAGCGCTGGCTCGACTTGTTGCTACAGCTTGGTCAATCATCTTTCTTTCTGCAAACCGAGTGCAAGCGCGTGTTGATCCTACCACAACTTCTACAACATATTGATATGATAATCCACATAGATATGAATCCACATAAATGATTTATTATGATTAGTAAATGATTGTAACGCTTTCATTTTGTGTACATTGTCTTTGCATTTTTAACCAATCATTCAAACTTTATTTATACAACTAAAAGTTAACAAAGTGATTTTCAAAAAATTACAGAAACTACACAAAATCATTGCACTTTTTGATGACACGCGGAAGGATTGTGTTTTAGAGCTCATATTTTCAACTTTTTCTTCATTAATTTCTTCATAACTTGCAACTTAACAGCTGCAAAACTATATAAACAAAGAAAAATCAAAATGAATGTAAGTCTATATAAAGTCCCCACAAAGCCTCCATGTGCAGTGTGTGTCCTGTGTGTGTCCTGTGCGCGTGCGGCTCATTTGTGTAAGGATCAGTCGCCCCCTGCTGTTTCACATTCTTGCATTTCTCATGTGTCAGGTTTCCATGGCGACGGCAGAAGGGGCATTTCAGAGTTCAGGAAATAATTTTAGCATCCACCTTTGATCACAGAAGCCTCCGTCATTTAGCTGCTGCTGCTGAGGAAGGAAGAACATGTTTGTGCTCGTTTGTTTCGTTCGCTTTAGAATAATTACAAGACACAATCAAGGCGTTATTAGTTCTGATTGCACTCGTTAAGGCTATAATTGCAGCCAATCAGACAAGTCTTCCTTCAGCCTTAATGTAACTGTGATTTGCACATGAAAAAACTGACATTGTTCTTACTTATTACTTGTAACCACTGCAGAACGGATAAGTCCCGCCTCTTCATTGTAAAACTTTAACAGTAGCAAGATTTAACTTGCATATTAAAGGAGACCTTTTGTGATTTTTTTTTTTTCATATTTATTAAAAAAGCTATGGCATATTATAAAACACAAAAATGATCTAAAACAGCTTATAAAAAGAAACTGGTCCTTTAACTTCCTGTTCAAAATGTGAGAGCCTCATTATAAAAATTAACTTTAATAAGCAGATTTTAAATGACTATTTTGTGTTGTTGGAAAGTAGATACAGGACATTTTAAATCCTTCATGTTTTACTGGGAAACTGAATTTTTGAGTATTTGCAAATAAATATAGACAAGAGGAGGGGATAGGTGGTAGGTGAAGACAGGGATTTCCTGACTTCTGGTGGATCAGATGCAGGACAATACAAGATTACTCATAATTCAATCCAAATACAACTTTGAGTAAACTAATGATAAGCAAACACTGCTGTAACATGAAAAACTCAATAAAGTAGATTTATATAATAAGTCTCCTTTAAGTCTAACCCATTCTTATTTCTGCTTACTCTTATTTCCCCAGGACTCCCCTGCAAAGAGATACTGGATCTACGACCTCCCTGCTTAAATAAAGTAAATTACATTTATCTTAGTTTATATTTTATATATTTACTTATTATTATTCTGTGTTTTATGTTGCATTTTTCACCAAAGCAAGTTTGTGAATTTTGACCACTCAATGACAATAAAAGCTTTTCTGATTCTGACTTGCTCTGGGACATTGGTGAACCAGTAAATCAGGTGTGTCAGACTCAGGCCAGAGGGCCACATGCTGAATGATTTCTGAATGCAGCAAAGTGCATACAATTTGTCCAAAAATGTCTTGGAATTACATTCAGTAAATGTTATATTAGTTTTAGCCCAATTAGGACCTTGAAATGTGGCCCTGGACCAACTCTGACTCCGATAATTTGGGCCCAGCTGCATTTGATTCTACTTGTGATCTGGGAGTTGTTTGAAGGACTCACATTTCACGTACAACTGTAACATGCTACATTATAATATCACATAAATGTAAACATTGGTTACTTAACATGACAGATGTTTGAGAACAATGGAGCCATCTTTGGTGTTGCACTGCACCCACACTGCTGCTCAGCTGAAGACAACAGTGTAGGCTTACACTTTCAATTTTCCCGACACAGTTATTTGAATGAAAATCTAAATTTGCTGACTATTATATGTTTGTTTGTTTGTTTGACTGAAAGACCAACTTGCAATTTGTCTGAGTGCTACTTGGCCCTGCATCAGTCAATCTCACACTTTGCCCTGCAGTTTGTTATGATCCATCTTTGGTGTGTTGTAGGGCTTTGGAAGCTAGATGCCAGTATTTACCACTCAATTATTATTTTTTAATATACAATCAATTTACAACATTTGTCTGAAGTATAAAACCAAGAGCTTATGCAAAATAAATACAAATAATGACAGTGAACGAGGACTAGTGCGAGAGAATTTGGCCCAAACTACTCACATTTATAAGGCTCTCTATGCTTCCTCTCAGAATTATTAAACATCATGGCGCACAGCCATTCATTCAGAAAGCTGCTTTTGACTGTTGTCAAGAAGTAAAATACATATTAAGTTCATAGTGGTCTGATTTTGTCACAAAAAGCAGCATTTATAATACACTTTTTTTTCTGGAAAAGGCAAAGTTTCTAACCTACAACAATAGAGAAACATTGGTCTGTCTATAAAATGTTACACAATATCGCTTTAATGCATAGATATCTCTCCATGGAAATGAGCATGGTTATGCTAAAAGTCAGATCTGTGGAGAGGTGCACCCTCTCACTGTAATAAAGCATGTTTTTCAATTTTTTTTGAGAAATATACCTCCCAAAGTGAACCAAACTGTAAATACACTAAAGAACATTCAGTGCAAATCAATGACATTACTATAGAGTCTGTTGACAGAAAAGTTACATTGTGTATTTTATTGTTAGTTTTTTTGTCTGTTTTTAGAATTTGTAAAGTTTTCAATTCAGCTGGAACATGCTGAAGTCGAATGTTCTAGCGGGAAATATTTGATGTTAGCATTACTACAGACAGCCTGATTAACCAGTATTCACAAATGAAATATATCTGAAAAAACACCCAATGCACATCTTTCATCATTAAACTTTTATTCATACAGTGAGAGTGCTCATACATATGTTGTTTTTTCTATAAAATATATCAAACCTTTCTGAAAGCAAAACTTATAAACAATCGTTGAAAGCATAAACTAACTCATTTATTCAAGAGTCAGTCAAGGCAGTCAGCTATCAGCGGTCCAAAATGCATTGCAGATGTACAAATCACATTCTAGTTATAAATATCTTTTCGTGTCTATCGCTGGGCTCGTCGTCTCACACTCACGCAAAGACACTGATCATTTCTGAGGTTTCTAAATCAGCAAACACAGAGCCACGAAAGAGAAAAGCAGGGACCGTAAAATGTGTAAAGACAAGAAAATGATAAGCGAACGTTTGATGGAGTGTGCCATGTTGTAGGACTCTTCTGGCTTTTGGGTCCGCTCGCCTGATTCTTCTCTCTTCCTGTTTTTATTTGAAGTACTCCTCGGCTGCCATGGCAACGCTCAGATCCGACGAGGTAAAGATGGGAGGCATCACAACAGCTCACCGGGTCCAGGCGCTGAGTTGAAACTGTCTGTAAAGCCGAGATATGTGAAAGAGGCATTGTTAATATATGTTAGCGGTTAATATGAAGCTTCTTATTCTTATTATTGAATTAACAACAGTGAAGAAACGTTAGACATAAATGGTTCTCAAATGGTGGGTCAGGGCAAAAAAGTGGGTTGAATGAAGATTTGAAGATGCTTTGCTTTTTTGCTCAGAATACACAGAGCACAATTGTGTTGATTTGATTTTTAGTTTGTTGTATGTTTGATTTACAAATGGCACATACAGTATGTCTAGGTTGTGTTGGGTAAAATCAAGCCATTCATGTCATTACAACACAATTTCAAATCAAAAATTGCATTAAAATTCATGATCTGAGGCTTGTTTTTTAATTAATAACATCATTGAAAAAACAAGGGCTGTTTCTCAAATGGTATGTGTCAGGGGCCCACGAAACACACGTACAGTATGAAGGTTTAATTTTACTTGTTTGCGTTTTTAATATTTTGCTAAAAGATCATTTTGCACACTACCTGAGAGGAGAAGACTATACAAATCTTTCATATTTATACAAAATGTTACGTTTTTTTAAGGTTATATTTTAAGGCCTGTACAAAAACACTGCACAAAGCTTTAACTAAACCTTAAATAGGCTTAACAGATGAAAGATTATGAAGGATTAGTGACAATAAACTTAAGAATTTAAGGTTGGAATTTAGGGTTGAGAGGTAGTTTGAAGTTTGTTTTATTAAGTAAGTAGCTTATGTCAAGTACGCAAATCACAGGCTTTATTCTACAAAACCATAACATCTGCACCGAATCATCACAATCTCAATTTTCCACTGTGAATTGGACGTGTAATTTAATGTATCTACTCGACTACGTATCATAGTCCTCACAACTCATACATAAGATTAAACCTGTCTTTTTGTACAGTAAGGTTAAAAAGAGTGAGAAATGAGACAGAATTTTGTGAATGAGCCATAATAAAAAATCTATCTACAACAGGATTAGTAATTTAGCTTGGAAATATGATAAGGTTAAAACACATTTTAAAGCAAGTGCTATTTCCATTTATCTATAATGATTAAAACGTTGGCCAGTTTTTTCTAATACATCAAGCTTTATTCTTTATTCAAACAGTATCCGGAAGTAAATGGGATTTTACATTGGAGAGAAGGCTACAGTAAAAGGATGGAATCACATTGCACAATCAGTGTTTGATCTGAGTGAAACTTGTTCTTGTGCTTTTTATTTGAATGAAATGCTGTTGAAAAAATAATAATACATTTGTACTGTGGCTTTATACTACTCCTAACCTATCTCTGCGGTAACAGCCTGTTGGTTTGAGGCAATTTCTTGTCTTAAAAATCAAGAGTCATTATGTGTATTTTGACCCAAAGATACAGTCGGCATCAGAGGCCCACTAACGGACCTCTGAAGTGGAACAGTTTTTTCACTCATTCCTCAACAACTACTACTGTGAATGTGGTCTTAGATGTATTGTGTTAAATATAGACCCGTTCAGAGCCTACGTCATTTTGGGGGCGGAGCCGCACTGGTGCCCTCCGCAGAGTTCCCCATAAGTTTCTATACAAACAAGTAAGCTGTACTAACGATATTAAACGGTTAGAAACAATTACTTCAAACGAAGCCTCCATTCCTAATGTGAGTTGGGTTTACACCATAACTCATTTTTAACTAACTATTTTTTTGCCGCTCTTGCCAGAAAAAATATGAGTTGACTCATCAACAAATACATCGCCCTCATCAATCAATCAATCAATCAATCAATCAATTTATTTTTGTATAGCCCAAAATCACAACAACAGTCGTCTCTGAGGACTTCCCAAGATTATTAATTTTAGCAAATATGAATAATAGGAATCAAAATAAAACAATACATATTCAATAAAACAATACACATTCAATGAAACATTTGATCAAGCAGATTATTAGTAGAGCAGATGAATGATTGTCCAGAACATCCCCTGTCCTTAGACCCTCCTTCTCGGCAAGGAAAAACTCAAAAAAACCCTAAGGGAAAAAGAGAAACCTCGAGGAGAACCACAGTGAAGAAGGGTTCCACTCCCATGGACGGACAGGCTGTAGATGTAACTAAGGCAAAGTTATAGAGTTTATGTTTGTGGAGCCAGAGTCCATAAGCAGAGGGAAACGACTCGTAAGTATATCCTTGGAGTCTTTTATACAATAAATTTCTGTAGAAATCAGCACAAATCAGTATAGTTCTCCACTGATAATTGATAAATAATGAACACAACTTGCACAAAATCTTAAGCAATGTCACGGTAACTCACCTCCTGTGCTTTCCCGCAAATTACGTCGTCAAACTCATCAAGGGATTTGTATGATCAAAGCTTTTCTCTTGTGCACATGAGTTTTTCCATCAAATATAAGTAAATATCAGGTCGCTGAATGTCGGGACACGGCATGTTAATGGCATGTTAACATTCAGTAGCTAACTGTACATGGATCTGGAGTCGCTTGCTGTTCGTTAAATTGAGTTTTGCGATTTTTTTATGAAAATGCACCTGCGTAGCTTGGAAAGCCTGAGACTGCGCACCACTCAGGGCACCAGTTCACGCATGCAGCCATCTTTGTTTACTAACAGTAAATGGGTCTATAGATATGAAAACATGGAGATAAAGGGATTCAAAGGTCCAACAATGTAAATAAATCCAACAATGCTAACGGTAATTGTGAGCTAAAAGCTAACGTGATGCTAGCACTGTCTGGCGTGTTTTAACATCTTTCTTTAACTTTCTGTTTACTTTCTGACATAACGCCAAATCAACAACCTCTATTTAAACACGGCTGTGACCCAACTTGAATTAACTGTGCTTAAACTACACTTAATTTGCCTTAAAACTTCCTAAAAGTGGTAAAAAGTTTAGCTTCCCATACCTTAGCATAGTATTTCCAACTTTACACATGTGGTCACGCTCTTCGAGGGAAGGTAAGGTATACTTTATTGTCCCCGTAGGGAAATTTGTCCTCTGCATTTGACCCATCCTTCAATGCCTCATCTCCTCAGGAGCAGAGATCGCCGCAGTGCAGCGCTCGGGGACCCATCTCCAGATGTTCTTGCTAGGCTTGGTCAGGACTACCGTAGCTGGAGGATATTACTAATGTGCATGTTATTTGTGTGTGGGGGAAACTAAAGTGCCTGGAGGAAACCCACCCAGACACGAGGAGAAACATGCAAACTCCACACAGAAAGGCCCGGCCCGTGCGGGAGTCGAACCCACAACCTTCTTGCTGTGAGGCGAGAGTGCTATCCACTCTGCCACTGAACGCCCATTTCTCATGATGGAGGGCAAAAGACATTACAACTATGGAAATTTTGCCAAAAACCTAACTGTTTCTAAGTTACTTTTATTGACTTAAATTGTAAAATGGCTGTATCTTGTGCGACACGCTGCACTAACAGGCAGGAGTTTGTCAACCTAAGCCTTGAGATTTTTGGTTTACATTTTGATGAAGATAGAAGACGCCAGTGGGTGGCAGCAATAAATCAAAAGAACTGGAATCAATTTAAAACGTTACAGATTTGCAGTGAACACTTTAAACAAGGTAGTCAACGCTAATGAGAAAAAAACACAGGAAGAAAGTATGGATCAGCTGCATTCATTAACTTTTTCCAAATACCTTGCTTTGTGCTTCCACAACAGACCTGGACAAACTGCTGCCCACTGCTGTCCCTCGGCACCATTTTGGAGAAGTTTTACTCTTTATATTTCTTTTTTTTTTTAAGATTGATTTGGCCAATGGAGCATGTATCTTTGCTTGTTGTCCTAATATTATCACAATAAATCGTAAAAATTCTTCATTAAAACCTACAATTTTCAAAAGTGTACAGCATTAATGATAATTTGTTAAGATAAGATAAGCCTTTATTGTCTCCCGTAGGAGAAATTTGTCTTGGGGACAGGGGAACACGTGCTTTAACACATAGTTCACACACACACAGTTGTTACATCAATGACAGTAGTCCGGCACTCCACCACTTGCCGTGGTTCGAATATGGCCCGCGGGAAAAAATAATTGCCCAGCCCTGGTCTAAGAGATGTCCTACTTCCACAGACAAATGTACCGAACATGCACTAGAAGTATCCATTGCTTTCTTTACAGATAATAAGAAAATATGTGAGAATTTGTCACTTCTGCCCTTCATAATTGCGCACCCAAGTGATCAAGTAACGTAAGTGCAAAGGGTCAATTAAAAAAGAACTTTGTGTACATTAAAACGACACCAAATCTTAGGCTATACATATATTTTTATTACATATTAGTACAGAATTGAGCTTCACCTTTTCAACAGCATATATGAAGATTATGACAACTATATTTTGAAGTTTTCACACAGAAAAACAAAATAAAACAGAACAAAAATGTGCTAAATTGAACTGTGAAGGCAAAGATTATCAACAATGTAAACACTCAAACGTCACATCAGTCACTTTGAATTGGCAACAGGAAGTGGATTCAAAATAAAACCGGGAAAATCTAGGACATCACGTCACGTACACACGACACGAGACTCTTATTCTGAAGGGTGTTATTGCTACGCTCTTTTTTTTGACACAACAAAGGCGAATTACACTGTACATTTTTTTGTTTTTCTATTGTAAATTTGAGGAACAAGGCAGAATCACAGCTGAAGATAGTAAAAATAGTAGATCAAGATTTGACCTCGAAAAGAGAAGCTAATGAAATAAAAAGTGCTTGTCACAGTTGAATACGTTTGGATGCTAAATGCTAAAATGCTAATGTTAACTACAAGGCAAACAAATATATAATGTATTAGAACTAGTTTGGCAATATAATGTATTTTGTGCTATTAAATATTCTTTTATTACACACAATAAAATAAATGAAATATTGACCTAACTAAATATGTTCATGTTGATCCAAAGCAAGTTATTTTAAACTAAAAATATTAAGCTTGTTCAACACAAAACAACAAATTTTCATTCAGTTAGGAGTCTTCACCTCCTAAAAAATGTCTCGTTGATGGTCTATTATTTTTACTGTCTATAAATAATTACAGCAACTTCAGAAACAAATAATGTTGAGGTTGTGAATGACAAAGAGGCAATACGATTTTTATTTTAAATACACGGACTAAATTTGTTTGGATTTTTATGTTTTCAAAAGATTTTTTAAGGTTAAGCCTATCAGACCCAACAAAACAACAAAATTCTGACAAATGTATCACTTTATAATAATTGCACCTTAATTGGGTTTAATAAAGCATTACTAAAGCATGAATAGAGTCTTTATTATTCATGATACCAAACTAGTAACTACGAACTTAAAAAGCTAAGAATAAAATTAAGGGTTACAGGGTAGTTTGAAGTAATTAAGCAGTTACTAAGCTTTAATAAATGCTTTCATCCATATATTGTCATTTCTTCAAGATTAATTAAGCCTTTATTCATGCTTTATTAAAGGTTTACTAAGGCTAACTAAGGTGTCATCATTATTAAGTGTTATTCCTATGTTAATAAGGTTATATTGTGTTTATTTTGTAGTTTTTAGACATTTTAACCTTGTAATTTTGCAATTTAAATACATTTACATTTATATTTAGTTTCTGTCAACAACCCTATAACACATAGGTACAAATACAAAGAAAACTGTTTTTAAAATTAGATCTAGGACATTTTGAACCTGTCTTTTGACTATATTATTTTTATTTTATTTAAGGTTTTGTCCACAACAACACCAATATTTTCTCAATTTATTCAAACAAACTTACTTAGCCTTGTTTAAAAATGCCATCTCTTGTCTTTTTCATTCACAAACCTCACTTTTATTCTAAACCTGCAGCTCCACTCACACAACAGGCCACAGCATCATATTTATATACACATAAAACTCTAAATTATATCTCTTTGTCAAACTTTACACTTTATCTACAGCACAAGAAGCAGCAGTAACTAAAAAAAACAGGTAAATGTGAACTGTGGAGGCAAAAAGACAGACAGACAGCACTGTTTTTGTACATCAGATGAGGTTTGGACAGAAAAATAAAGCTACTGTTGAATATTCACAGGCTAAAAAGCATGAGGATGCAAGCGTCATGTCAATGCAGACGAGCTAATGATTCGAAATAGTTTTTTAGGTGTTTTAAAGTATATTTGTGCACGGCCATTAGTATTCCATTGTTCTGATCAGACAATGTTTGTGTCCACATAAATGCAAGTATTTTATATGTAAATTCATAAAACCACAAATAACACGGCTACAAATTGAAATAATTCAATTGTGAATCTAAAAGCTTGTTTACAACGTTAAATGTCTAAAATATTAGCTATTTTAAGTGTTTAACATGAAGCTAGTCCCTTCAGAACAGTTGAGCGTTTGTTTACTCGTTGCTATGGTGACGGCCACAGAGCAGTGATCTAACTGTTGCCGGAACTACTTGTGTGTTTGTCAGTTACAATCTACAGGCCAATAATATTTAATGCAGATGTTGTTTAAATTTAGTTTTTGATGTAATCTAAAAAATGAATAAGTTTAGTTTAGGTTTAGGTATACAAGCAGATAATTTTGGATTTGAAAAGGTATGACAGTCGAATCAAGGCATAACTGGCTACTAGCTAAACGTTGCGACAGTCGGCAAAATTGTCTATTTTAGATACATTTTATATTGTACAAGTTGCTAACTAAGATTTGCTAACTGTGCTCTTTGAATCACAGAAGAAGAAACTACAAGTACCAAAAAGTACATTTCAGGCGTTGAGCGAGCAGGCTAGCTCCAGTGTGTGCGCGATGTCATTGCACACTTTGTAGCTACCTTTAGCTTTACATCTCTTATATTGTTTTAACATTTGAATTAAACACAGACGAAACTAATCTGTTAAACACAAATCTTCCTTACAGATTTCAACAAAGTAAATGATTGTAAAATGAGATTATTACTATTCCAAAGTTGTAAATGCCCGATTAAGCTAGTTCTGGCTGCTAACTGTTAGCTTAAAATGGCGGTAAATAGGCTAAGTGTGGCGTTTTGGACTTTCTACTGCCAAACTTTTGTGTGATACATTCATAAACATCAATATAAATAAATTATATTAACTGTACACTTACAAATAATTATTTTAAAATGTTTAATTTTAGCTTGTGCGTGCGTAGTTGTGCTAAAAAATACAAAGTGGGCAATGACACACGCTCATAGAGAAAAACGGAAGTGCCTAAAGTCTGGCTTTATTTATACTGTTTACCTTTTTATTGAGCCTGAAGTTCACAAACTACTCAAGTCTATTTAGTAAAGTAGCAATAAACCAAAAAATCTAATTTGTTTTCAAAATACTTGCAAATTTGTGGACAGAACATGACTTAAGTAGCACCACTTTTTCAAAAACTAGGCTATTCACCTCCAAACCATGGCTAATCACATTTAGACTCAAACCTATGAATGGCCATGTACAGTTCTTTAAAAACCCAAAGTCTGAACTATTTTACAGCATTTGTTTGTGATCGTCAGTGCACTAATGTACATATAACCGTGGAAGATGTGAAAAATGCTACTGTTTCAGAGGCCACAATGACAGTGTCGTGTTTTTTTTTACACGTGTGAATCATTTCGTACAAACTCCTCCACTAATACTGGCACCATTTTGTAATAAACAAGAGCAGTATGTTCATGAAATGTTTATCTGTCAGTGCAGCAGCGGACCAATCACAGCGCAGCATTATGGTTTGGACAGAAGCATCCAAACTAACGGAAAAAATAAACATGGCTGCCTATTTTAGCATTTACAGAATGTTTTGGGTTTTGAAAAATGTTCTTACATACTGTAAGTGTTTTGTGCATTTGTGAATAGAAAATATGTCTGTGCTTTACTCTAGTCTGGATTCAACAAAAAATGTGATTTCTCAGCCTCTTCCGCTGTTGTGACAATTCGACCAATCAGCTTTCTGACGGCTTTCAGTGACTGTCCAAATGGATAATATGTAGAGCTGACTTCAGAGTGATGCTCATATGACTTTGGCAAAGTTATTTTCCAGGATAAATAAAAATCAATAAATACTTTTGGAAAATATGTTTGTGTGCCATTTCTGTACTATCAAATGACTTTAACCAAGACATTTATAACATTTGGAACGCACAATTGCCCAGTTCCTGCATTGTTTAAACTTTAGGTCTGGCTGCAGATGTTTGCTGTTCTGTAGGCCCCAAATATAGAAACTAATTGCTTAATCAGATTTTTAAATATGCCAAAATTCTCACACTGAAATTTCAAACTTCCAAAACTCATAACTCAAAATTTGTGTTCATTTTGTGTTTTAACAATATGGACATTCAAAATGAGAAAGTCTCCTTTTAAATATTCAATGCATAGATTTCAAAGCTTAAGCATCAACGGTCTAAACTTATGTCCTATTTGCGCGGCATAATATAAACCTGGGGACATCATTAAATTGTAATAATTACAGCTATAATTTGAGTTTCTAATCATGGGCAAATAGTCTATGTCTGTAAAAAAGTCTATAAAGTTTAAGGTTAGGGTTAAATTCATATGCTACGTTTCAAAAAAGAAGCCTAAAGTTCCTATAAAGATGCAGACTTGGCAACTCTTGGCAATTTTCATCTGATCTCTCTTAAACCTTGAACAAAAGTAACCTATGCCCAGAGAATAGAGGCTCTGCAGAGGCTAAAACATGGTGTTCGAAGGTGAATTTGCACTGTAACTAAAAAAGCCTTAAACATGAATAAAAAAAACCAATAAACGCTATATTCTCCTTTACAGGCCATATTGCCATTTGCCCTAAAATTGATAATATAAATCTGATCATGTGGATGTGATTCTGATCGACGAACACAACAGCGTGAAGAGAGCCACTTTTAAGCTTTAACAGCTCAGGTCATTCATGATAAAATAAACCCCAAATCACTAGAAACGCTCAAGTCATGAATAAAGCAAAAAGTTGTCGTCATAAATCAAGGCGTATTTGTTGCAAATTTCCGTAAAAAGATGCAAATTATAGCCTCTATTTCTCTCCGTAATTCTATTTAAAAAACTGGTGTAATTAAAATTTTACAGACATCTCGAGGTAATGTATAATATATAATAATATGCCGTGCGAATAGGACATAAGAGTGTGAGAAAAATCTTTTAAAAATGCTCACTACAAATCTTAAGGTTTGTATTTAGACGGTTGGATTTGAAGATTTGGAAATCTATGCTAATGAAAGTACTAAACTGCAAAATTAAACTACTGAAATTTTGAACAGAAGATTAAAAATTTTTACCAATATTTAAAAGTCTAAGTCTGATTAAACTATCTGTCTTCCATAAACAAAGCCTCTGTAAATCAAGCAGCAAGACACAGGACCTCTTCTGATGAGACACTGCACTGGTCCATTCATAACAACAGTGATAGATCACTTTAGTAGTTCCCTAAACCCCGCAGGTCCCTCTCCGATGCCAGTTTTAGTGGAGGAGGCTGTAGTTTCTGTAGTTTTTGTGGTGTTTGGGTGTTTCAGGTTCACTTCTCCTGCAGCAGAGCCGGGATGTTGATGTTCCAGCCGATGGCCTGTCGGTCGAAGCCGCAGGTGAACAGGTTACACGACTGGTTCTCCTCGTTCCAGGCCGTGCAGCAGACCATCCGCCTGTGACCCTGTGAGAGAGAGAGGGAGGGAGGGAAGATGGAGAGAGAGGGAGAGAGAAGGAGAGAGAGAAGGGGAGTGAGAAAGGAGGGAGGGATAAAGAGAGGGGAGAGAGAGAGAGGGAAAGAGGAGAGAGAGAGGGGAGGGGGAGAGAGAGAGAGGAAGAGAGAGAGGGAAGAGATGGAGGGGGGGGTGGATGGAGGGAGGAGAAAGGGTGAGGAGGCAAAGGGGAAAGAGAGGGAGGGAGGAGAATAGAAAATAGGGAAAGGAGAAAAGGAGAGTAAGAGAGAGGGAGGGACAGAGGAGAAAGAGGGAAAGGAGAAAATGAAAGTAAAGAGGGGGAGAGGTGGGGAGTTGAGAGAGAGAGAAAGAGAGGGAGGGGAGAGAGAGGAGACAAAAGGGGAGCAAGAGAGAGATGATAGTGAGAAGAGAGAGAGGGATGGGGACAGAGGAAGAGAAGGGAGAGAGGGAGGAAAAATAGAGAGAAGAGAGGAGAGAGAATGGGAGAGAGAGAAAGAGAGACAGAGAAAGAGAGGAAGGAGAGAAAGAAGGGGTAGGAGAAAGAGGTGTGAGAGAGGGGAGAGAGAAAGAGCAGAGGGAAAGAGGAAGGGAGAGAGAGAGAGAGTGAGGGACGGAGGAGAGAGAGGAAAGAGGGAGAAGGAGACAGAGTGAGGAGAGAGCAGAGGGTTGGAGAGAGAGAGAGAGGGAGAGAAGAGAAGGAACAGAGAGCGAGAGGGAGGTGGGGAGGGAGAGAGTGAGGAAAGAGAGAGAAAGAAAGAGAGGTGATTAGTGGTGATTTGTGAGACTGGCATATAAAATCCCTTTTGTGAACATTTGCATATATTTTCCATATACTGTTATAAGTCATGGTCTATCAGTGTGTTTTTGAGCTAAACATATGTAGTAATATTTAATCTGTTCAACAATATAATCACTATATTCAAAAGATCAGTTTGCACCATAATGTACAATCATAAAGGTATAGCCTACTGTAAAAATATTGTACATGCTTAATGCTCATAGACATGTCTAGGGCTGTAGTTCTTTAGTCGTTTAGGTCGATTAGTCGGTCGATGGGGCTTTAGTCGACCAAAATTTGTATTAGTCGACCCAGCCCGACCCGCGCACGTCGTGTCCGAACCCGACCGGAACCTGTGCCTAAGCCTGAGCCGAAGAGAGCCCGCCCCGCCCACTCACTGAACTGTGGCATTTTAATGACAGAAAAAGCTTCTTATGATGTCCAACGTGTTTAATGTAAGTGTGTCTCGCCGCTTCCTCCACCGCACATTCCTCTCTCTCTCTCCCTCCCTCCCTCCCTCCCTTCTTTTCTCCCGCGCGCGTAACGTGCCTTCCCCGTCTTTCGTTCTCACTTTCACTTTACTGCTCCGCGCTTTTCACAAGTTCTTTTCTCTCTCTCTCTCTCTCTCTCTCTCATCTCTTCTCTTCTCTCCCTCTCTCCTGTTCCTTCTTTTCTCCCGCGCGCGTAACGTGGCTTCCCGTCTTTCGTTCTCCTTTAGCTTTTACCTGCTCCGCGCTTATTCATCAAGTTTTTCTCTCTCCTCTCTACTCTCTCTCTCTCTCTCTCTCTCTCTCTCCTCATCCTGTTCCTTCTTTTCTCCCCGCGCAGTAAAGCCCGTGCTTCCCGTCTTTCCGTTCTCCTTCACTTTTTTACCTGCTCCGCGCTTATTCCAAGTCTTTTCTCTCTCTCTCTCTCTCTCTCCCTCTCTTTCTCTCTCTCTCCCTCTTCTTTATCTCCTCCTCCCTCCTCCCTCTTGTTCCTTCTTTTCTCCCGCGCGCATGTAAAGTGCCTTCCCCGTCTGTTTCTCCTTTCACTTTATCGCTGCTCCCGCTTATTCTAGAACGTCTTCTCTCTCTCTCCTCACTCTCGCAGCGTATAGTTGGCGCACTTAACACTGACTTTTTTTTTGTATCACTGAATGCCGTGGTTTTGTGCTGTGTTCTGACGCCGCTGTCAATCATTACCGGAAGCGCATCGTGTTCAGTGCGGCTCTGCGCTTGGCCGCGAACCGGCCGGCCCCACTTTCTCACGTAGTTGTCGAGGCCTGCCGGGCCCAGCCCAGAATCTAAACTCTGCCTTTTTTTGAATATAAACACACTGTGTCAATATTCATTTTCTTGGTGTAATTGTTGTTTTTTGCTTGAACTCCATTGCACTTTGCCGTTTTTGCGTCAGACTATAATTTCAGATCGAAACTATATTTTTTTTAGCTTCAGAGCTTTAGCCACGCCCCTTTTAGTCGACTAATCGGTCCGATAGGACAATGTTTTAGTCGACGTCAAGATTTCTTTGGTTGACTACAGCCTAGACATGTCCCTACTTCATTTATAAACTACAATATCTTATTTTTATGTCAGATTCTGTTCAAGTGAAAAAGTGCCATTTATTTGAAACAGTTGTAGGTTTGAGTTCAGTGTCTCACCATCCTGTTTGCTTCGTGCAGTCTGGCCAGTCTGATCCGCTCATTGTCGACAGTCGAACCTGAACGATTGTCGTGAGGCAGAGCAATGATGCGACTGTTGGCAGAGAAACGCTGATCCTGCAGGAAACATTCCATATTAAAACAGAACACGAGCAGAGAAGATAAGTGTTAGTAGTTTCCTTTTCTCACCTGTTCACAGCAGAGTCGGTTCTTATGGTGGCGATGGGCGACCTCATGTTCTTCAGGTCCCAAACTTTCACCGTTCGATCGTCGCTGCCTGAGACGACGTTATCTCCGGCTGTGAAACGGCTGCCCGTTCACACGTGCTGAAAACAACGCAAGAACAGGCAGGATTATTTCTGGTGTGACGTGCAAATAATTTGACTTGAAATAAGAACAATGTATTGCAACAAGTCATATAATCTGGGTACAACCATCTGAACCAGAAAAAAATATAATAATAAAAATTTAAATCCATATTTTAAGACATTTAACCAATCTAGAAAGGCATTTTGTGTATCCCATGTGGATCGTTCCAACTTTCCTGTACTGGGACTCACTTCTCCGACGACCACCAGCTGGCAGGGGGCGTGGTCAGCCTGACAGGTCTGTCAGGTTGACCACGCCTTACCACACCGACCATGGTGTGGCGCTTCTGACGAAGAGAGAAGTCACTGCCGAAACATGTAAAGGTATTTATACTACTTCAGCCTTTGTCTGATAAAGAAGAAAACTTAAAGGTGCATTGCGTAAGTTAAAATGCTCAATGCCATGAGCGTCATGATGTTTTGTAAACTTACCGAGGTTGCTGTATAAGCGCGACTAGACTCATCAAATGTGAGTGGCGGCTGTTGCGTTTTTTCTGCACTATCCTCGCTTCACTGGTTTAATTGTGCAATTATTTCTAGTTTGTTTCGCAAAGCTCGCTCGGATTTTACAACAGAACGACATGTTGTAAACTGTTTAAACAAAAAAATAAAATAAATATCAGTGGTAAATAGCTGCCTCTAGTTTCCGAACCCTCCACAACACACGGAAGAATTATAAATAACAACTAGCTCCCGCCTGGCATGAGACCGACAGTCAGGGCTGAGGAGCACTTGGACATGTTTTTGCCAGAAGAAGAACTGTGCTGGGAGATCAATAAGTAACGTTCATCTGGCAAATTATTTTCTTAGAAAAGTAAGATTCTCAGGCTTGTCAAGTAGCAAATCACATTTAGTAAACAGTCTTTAGTAGCTTAGCGTTTAGCTGTTTGTCTTGGTAAGGTTTATGTTTTATCTAGAGTAATAAATCGGCATTTTTGTGTTTTTTTTTGTTTTTTTTTTGTGAGCATTTAGCTTAATGAGAAATTAGTTCTGTAAGAGTGTGTTTACCGCTAAATACAAAGCTTTTCCTCAAACTCTCAGTAATCTTTCCTTGTGTAACTTTTGGAGTTTGAATAACACTGATACAGTCAAAATAACAAATAAAATAGTCAGTATCTACTTTTTCCATAGCAAAAACTTAAATCAACTGTGTCTTCTTAACTCAGAAAACATTTAGCAGGAAAGTACGATGTGTTAAAGAATCTTTTAAGCCTAAAATTTGTCTTCAGCTGAGTTAGTAGGGAGGAGTGCATGCCAAAAAAATAAACGCCACACGAATGGCGCCCTTGTTCAAAATCCTTAACACCACTACGGAACGCACCTTTAATAAAAAAATAAAATAAATAATCAGGTGGGTAAAAACTGCCATCTAGCTTCCGAACCCTCCACAACACAAGAATTATTCAAAACAACTCGCAGAGTTTGAGAAAAAACAAGCTTTTTTCTCAAACTCTAACTGTTTGGAGTTTGAAAATTGATGAGTCAGCAACTCAAAAAGGACAAACAAATAGTCAGCATCTAATTCTTCATACAAAAACCTTGTCTTCTTAATTCAGAAAACATTTAAAGACAAATAACGATGTGTCAATCTTTTAAGTCGTTAAATACGCTCTTCAGCTGAAGTTAGTAGGGTGGGTGCAGTGCCACCAAAACTTGATCAAAACCTTTTTCCCACTAACGCAGTGCACGTTTTCCTTTAAAGACAAATGACATTCTCAACATTTTACCAGAGTTGTTTTTGTACACAAGTAACTGTATTTTTCCTTGAGCTAGTGGACTTCCGTACGTTTGCCATCTCAGCTGCACTATCACTCTTTCACTCAACCCACTCTTGTTCTAAAAGTCCTCTCCTGCTTCACATTTCAGGCGTAACTTCCTTTAAACACCCTCAGGATTTGGACCCGTTCACCTCTGTCCCAACGAAGCTGCGACGTCCCGCTCCACACACGGCCGCCCCGAGGTTCAAAACGGCCGTTCGTTTATAGTCTTTTCATATTTCCTTCCGGGGCAACTCCGAAAACTGTCTTCCCCCTTAATTCAAATTGACACGGCATTAAGGGCTAATTACGCGACTAAACTTGGGGCGATTAGAGCGGAAACTGTGGGCGAGCAACACGGACCTTCTGACATTGTGGAGCACGGCCCACCTGGGAGGAACAGGAGGGAGGTGTAATCAGACGGGTAATTGATTAGAGGGTGAGGGAGGTTAAAGGGGCGGAGGAGAGGAGGGAGGGAGGGAGAGAGAGAGGGGTAAGAGAGTGGAGGAGGGAGGGAGAGAGAGAAGAGAGGAGGGAGGAAAAGAGAGAGAAGCGAGAGGTGGATTGAAGGGGCAGATATTGAGGTATATGATACAGAGAGAAAGACAGAGTGAGAGATAAAAGAGAGAGGGTGATGAAGAAGAGAGAGAGAGAGAGGAGAATGAAGGATAGAGAGAGAGAGAGAGGAGAGGAGAGAGAGGCAGGGACCAAGAAGAGAGGTTGGGGGGAGAAAGAGAGGAGAAGGGGGGATAAGGTGAAGTGAAGAAAATAGAAAAATGGAAGGGAGAGAAAGAGAGCGAGGAGAGTGAAAGAGAAGAGAAAGAAAGAAAGAAAGAAAGACAGGGAGTGAGGAGGAAGAGAGAGATGGAGGAAAGACAAAGGAGAGAAAAGAAAGAGCAGGGAAGAGACATACAGAAACTAGAGTGAAAGAGAGGAGAGAGTGAGAAAGAGAGATAGAAAGATAAAGAGCAAGAAGAGAGGGTGGAGGAGGGTGGGCATTGAGAGAGAAAGAAGAGAGAGTGTGAGAGAAGAGAGAGGTGAGGGGAAGAGAGAGATACAATATAGATTTAGAAGAGAGACAGGGAGTGAAGAGAAGGACAGAGAGAGGAAAAAGAGAAAAAAGAAGGGAGACACATTAATAAAGACCGGGAAATAGAGAGAGAGCGAGGGAAAAAGACAAAGAGAGATGAATAGAAAGGAAAAAAATGGAGAGGGAGAGCGGAGAGAAAGAGAGATGAGAGGGGGAGAAAAGAGAAATATAGAGAGTGAGAAGAGAGGGTGGAAGAGGGAGGGAGGAAAGCAAAGTTTAGTAGAGGAGTTATGGGCGGACAGCGTAAAGGAGATTTTAGACAGATGTGTGAGGAGGACAGAGGGGTGATAGGAAGAGAGATAATAAGAAGAGAGAGAGAGACGCGGGGAGATAATATAAAAGAAAGTAGAGAGAACTTAGAGTATAGACAGGAGGGAGAGAGAGAGAGAGATAGGAGAGAGAGGCAGGGTGAGGACTGTTGAAGGAAGAAGAGGAACGCAGGAGAAAGGAGAGAAGCAGAGAATGGATTGGTAATTCGAGTAGACAGGAAAACAGCGACGAGAGAAACAGACAAGCTCACACTGGACAGCGACCATTCACCTTCAACACAATGATTTTATGAAGTTATGTTGCATGGCGAACCAGTAACATGACTAATATAACTTTACAGGTTTTTAAAGATTGTATATTATTTTAATGTGTATATATGGTAATTTGTATTACTAGTTGTAGATAGTTAGCAGTAATGTATTTTGTGTTTCCTCTTAGAGAAAAAAAGAGAGAAGAAATAGAGAGAAGGAGAAAAGAAAGAAAGAGAGAGAAGGAAAGAGAAAAGCGCAGAGAAAGAGAAGAGAAAAAAAGAGAAGAGAAGGACAGAGGAAAGAGGAGAAGAAGGGGGCAAGATAAATAGAGAGAAGCGAGAGAGGGAAAGAGAAATAGCAGAATGTTAACGAGAGAAGAGGATTCGGGAAGACGATATGACAGGAGAAAGAAGAAGAGGAGAGAAAGAAACAGTGAGAAGGAAATGAAAAGAGAGCGGGCAGAGAAAGAAAGAGAAAAAAGAGAAGGAGAGATATGAAATAGCAAGAAAGAGAAAGAAAGAGATGGAAGAAAGAGGGGAGAAAGAAAGAGGGGGGAAAGGAAAGAAACAGAGAGGGAAGGAAAGAGAGAGGGAGGTTGAAAAGAGGAGAGAGAAAGAGCAGAAATCAGAGGTAGAGAAAGAGATATGAGAGAAGAGAGAAGAGAAGAGAAAGAAAGAGAGAGAATGGACGAGGGAAAGAGGAGAAAAAAAAGAGGCAAGAGAAATAAGAGAAGAGAAGGAAGAGATAAATACGAAAGGAAGGGAAAAGAGGAAAGGAGGCGAGAGAAGAGAAGAGAAAAAAGAAGAAGAGAAGGAAAGAGGAACGAGAAAGGACAGAGTAAATAGAGAGAAAGAGAGAGAGGGACAGAGATAGAGAGAAAAAGAGAAAGAAAAGAAAGAAAGAAAGAAAAAAGAAGAGAGGAAAAAGAGAAGGAAGCGACGAAGAGAAAGAAAGAGAGAGAAGGAAAGAGGGAAAGAGGAGAGAAAGAAGGCAAGAGAAAGAGAAGGAGAGAGAAGAGAAAGGAGAGATAATAGCAAGAAGGAGAAAGAAAGAGATAGATAAAAGAGGGGAGGAAAGAAAGAGGAGGGAGAAAGAGGAAAGAACAGAGAGGGAGGAAAGAGAGAGGGAGGTTGAAAGAGGGAGAAGAAAAGAGAAACCAGAGGTTAAGAGAAGAGAAATGAGAGAGAAGAGGAGAAAGAGAAGAGCAAAGAAAAGAGGAAGGACAGCAGGGAAGAAGGAGAGAAAGAGCAGAGAAATAGAGAGAGAAAAAGGAGAGATAAATAAGAAGAAAGGGAAAAGAGATAAGGAGCGAGAGAAAGAGAAGAAAAAAGAGAGGAAGGAAAGAGAAGAGAAAGGGACAAGATAATAGAGAGAAGAGAAGAGAGGGACAGAGAAATAGAGAGAAAAAGAGAAAGAAAGAAGAAAGAAAGAAAGAAAGAAGAGAGAAAGAGAAAGGGAGCGACAGAAGAGAAAAAGAGAGAGAAGGGAAAGAGGGGAAGAGAAGAGGAAAAGAGCAAGAGAAACGAGAAAGGAAAGAGAAGAGAAGGGAGATAGAATAGCAAGAAAGAGAAAGAAAAGCAGATGGAAAAGAGAATAGAGAAAGAAAGAGGGGGAGAAGAGAAAGAAACAAGAGGAAGGAAAGAGAGAGGGGAGGTTGAAAAGAGGGAGAGAGAAACAGAGGTTANAAGACAGAGGAGAACGGAGAGAGAGAAACAGAGGAAAAGAAAAGATAGATATAAATTGGAGAGAACAATTGGCGTGGTGGCGAGGAGGGGAGAAAGAGGGGAAGAAAAAGGGATAAGAGAGAGACTTAGAAAGAGCGGAGTGTAAAGAGAGCGTGGAGAGAGTGAAGCTAAGAATCGGAAAGAAAAGAGAGAGAAAGAAAGCATGACAGGAAGAGAGTAGAGAGTCAGAAAAGATGAGAGAGAGTGAGAAGGGAGTTAGGGGGAAAGAGAAAGAGAATGTTGTTTTTGGTGAGTTTGGTGTGAGAGAGAGAAGAGAGAGAGAGAAAGAGAGAAGAGAGAGAGAGATGTGTTTGGTGGGAGCGAGGAGGCGGCGGGGGGTGGGAGAAAGTGAAGAGGCGCCGCTCACTGTGAAACACTGTTTAATCTCATTACAGTCATTGTCTATGTGAGAGAATTAGAGCAGGATCTGCAGGAATTAAACATGTTCAGGTCGGACAGAACCAGCAGCAAGTAATCCCCCGAAAGTCACAATCACAGGCTGCCAGGAAGAGAGAGAGGGAGAGAGGGAGAGAGGGAGAGAGAGAGGGAGAGGAGAGAGAGAGGGGGGGGGGGGAGAGAGAGGGAGAGGAGAGAGAGAAGGAGGGAGAGAGAGAAGAGGGAGAGAAGAGAGAGAGGGAGAGGAGACAGGGAGAGAGGGAGGAGGGAAAAGAGAGAGAGAGAGGGAGAGAGAGGGGGGAAGAGGAGAGGAGGGAGGGAGGGAGGGAGGGAGGGAGAGAGGGAGGGGGAGAGAGATAGAGAGAGTGAGAGAGGGGGAGAGAGAGGAGGAGGGGAGGGAGAGAGAGGAGGGGGGAGGAGAGGGGGAGGGAGAGAGAGAGGGAAGGAGAGAGAGGGAGGGGGGAGAGAGAGATGGGGAGGGAGAGAGAGAGGAGAGGAGAGAGAGAGGGGGAGAGAGATAGAGAGAGTGAGAGAGGGGGAGAGAGGGAGGGAGAGAGAGAGAGGAGGAGGGGAGGGAAAGAGAGGGAGGGAGAGGGGGAGGGAGGGAGAGAGGGGGGAGAAGAGAGAGGGAGTGAGAGGGGGAGGGAGAAAGGAGAAAGAGAGGGGGAGAGAGAGAGAGAGAGAAGGAGGGGGCACAGAGAGGAGGGAGAGAGAGGAGGAGAGAGGAGAGGGGAGAGAGGGATGAGGGACAGAAAAAAGAGGAGAGGGAGAGGAAGACAGAGAGAGAGAGGAAAAAGGAGGAAGAGGGAGAGAGAAGAGGGAGAGCAAAGGACAAAGAGAAAGGATAGGGAGGAAGAGAGAGAGAGAGTGAAGGAGAGAGAGAGAAATAGTGAGAGAGGGGGAGAGAAGGAGAGAGAGGAAGTAGAGGGAGAGAGAGATGGATGAGCGAGAGGAACAGAGAGAATGAGAGTGGAGAGAGAGAAGGAGGGAGAGAGAGAGGGGGTGGAGATAGGCGAGGGAGAAAGAGAGAGGAGAGTAGAGGGAGAGAGAGAGGGAGTGAGAAAGAAGAGAGGGGGAATGAGAGAGATAGAGTGAGGGAGGAGAGTGAGGGAGAGAAATGGAGAGAGAGATGGGGTGGAAGAGGGGGAGAAAAGAAGGAGAGAAATAGAGAAATAAGAAAAAAGGCAGGGGATAGAAAAAAGAGAAAGTAAAAAAAAAGTAAGAGAGGGAGGAGTCGATAGGTAGATGGATAGAGAAGGAAGAGAAAGAGAATAGAAGAGAGAAGAAGAGAAGAGAAGAGAAGAGAAGAGAAGAGAAGAGAAGAGAAGAACTGTACAAAGAGGCAAAGGTGAGAAAGAAACATAACGTGTGCTACAGCTCCATCTGGTGTCATAAAATACACACTACAGCCAAATGAATGTTCAGTTGCATGTGAATAGAGCTAGTATGGTATAACATGACTTCAGCGCAGTATTTTAGCATTTGCCCATAAAAGTGCAAGTTATGAATTAGCAAAAGAGTTTCAGCTTGTCCAAAACCCATCAACATTATGTACTGCAACTAAAGATTGTTTTGGTAATCAATTAGTTGAGCTATTATTCTTTCTACGTATTAGTTGTTTAAAAGGCAAAAGTCACCAAATTTGTTTACAAATTTTGATCTAGAGAAAAGAAAAAAAGAGAAGAAAAGAGAGAGAGAAAGAAAAAGGAGAAGGAGAGAGAAGAAAAAGGAAAGAGGGAGAAATAGAAAGAAAGAGAACAGAAAGAAAGAGAGGGAAAGAGAAATAGAGAGAAAGAGGAGAGAGAAATAGAGAGAAAGAAAGAGGGTGAGAAAGAGAAATGAGAGAGAGAAAGAACAAGAGAAATAGAGAGAAAGAGAAGAGAGGAAAGAGAAAGAAAGAGAAGAAAACAATACAATACTAGACTTGTATTGTATTGTTGCTAGTAGTGTTGTTCCGATACCATTTTTTTGGAATCGATCTGATACCGATACTTTGCTCATGAAAGGTGCCAATACCGATACCAAATCTTACTTTTAATGGCTAAAGAAGTAAATTATAGGTAGGCTACAGCTTTTGATTCAAATTTAAATCATTTTTAATAAGGGGCTGTTTTTGGTTCTTTTTTTAAACACATAATACTATCGTCATCCACAAGCCCTATATTCATTACCCACAGCCGTTATTTGCCTTTTAGCAGTTGATCTAGTGTAATACAAGAGTTTAATCTTTCCTTTCAACCCTTGAACGCATCATCACACGTGACCTTACGTGCCTCGAAAAAAACATAATTTTTGGCGATTTCTTAAACAACACTTTTCATTATTTGTTCATAAACAGTTAAATAATTAACAAATAAAGACTGTTTAGATTAAAAACAAGCTTTTTACATTATTATTTTCAATGTGTGCATGCTCTAATCACACTTCCTGACGAATCAGGTCTACCGGTACGAAAGGGACGCGACGCATATTCGGCTCCTCATTCAGGAGGGCGGTATCGGATCGGAGATTTGGTATGAGTACTCGTCGATACCGATACCTGAAAAATTTAAGGTAAGGTTAAGGTTAAGGTACACTTTATTGTCCCCGTAGGGAAATTTGTCCTCTGCATTTGACCCATCCTTCAATGCCTCTGGGCATCTCCTCAGGAGCAGTGATCGCCGCAGTGCAGCGCTCGGGGACCCATCTCCAGGTGTTCTTGCTAGGCTTGGTCAGGACTACCATAGCTGGAGGATATTACCCTAACGTGCATGTTATTGGTTGTGGGGAAACCGGAGTGCCCGGAGGAAACCCACCCAGACACGGGGAGGAACATGCAAACTCCACACAGAAAGGCCCGGGCCCGTGCGGGAATCGAACCCGCGACCTTCTTGCTGTGAGGCAAGAGCGCTATCCGCTCTGCCACCGTGCTGTCAAATTTGCGATATCGGACGCTTTGTCGATACCGGTATCGGAACAACCCCAGTTGCTAGAGGACCTTTTGGAGGCGTGTCCTATATTTACAGAAAACAAACAAACACTGGAACAAAATAACCTAAAATAGTCTTAAATTAGATCATGAGTTCATAACTGATCGAATTTAGAAACATTTATTTTAATTTGCGCCTCGTTTTACTGACTTAAAACAAGATTTGCCAATGGAACAATCATGAAAATGTATTGTTTTGATAAAAATAGAATTTTATCAATTGAAATTAGCAAAAAAAAAAATGCTAATGTACTTGATATAATCACACAAAGATCTAGTTTTTCGACAGCTCATTCACGCATCTTCTATGTCATTAGGCCTTTTCCCACTGTAGGAACTTTTTTCAGTTCCTAGTACTTTTTTAGTTCTTGTCCCCATTTTGGGAGCTTTCACACAGAGCAGGAACTATGGACTGGGGCCACACTTTAGGGCCTTATGTAGCTCCTGCTCTGGGGCAGGTACTTTCCAGTCAGACCAGGAACCTTTTGGTGACACAAACACATTTTATACTGCAACTTTGTTTTACAAATTCTCACATTTAGGTAAACTTTCCTTATCCTTAAGAAAACATATTTAAAGGTTGAAACTCCCAAAATGTATTTATTTAATTGGTAAATAGTAGCCTATTATACTATTATTAGTAATTGCAGTGAATCATTTTGTTTTATTGTTAATTCCAGTGATGTTTTTAAGTTTTGCACATTATTGTTTTATGTGGAATCAAAAAAGATAACTGTTGTTTTCCTGACACCACTTAATGAATTTTTTAATTGTTCCAGACTTTACAGATGCTAATGCTAAAGCTAGTTAGTTCCACTTTCAGAGACTGTTGCTGTGTGAACACAAACATGGGGACAGGGTAGTTCTTCTGACTAAACGGGGACTGGAGAAATGTGGGGAATAGTTCTTGGTACTTTCATGTGGGAAAACGCCTATTGCTGCCCAACTGTCAAACTTTGGGAACCTACTGTATATGGACCAGATAACATTTATTCAATTCAATAATCGATTAGTAGCCACAACTGTAAGTCAGATCAAAGCAGATATAGAAGTGTTTCAAAGTTTGGACAGAATAAAGGCTTGTGTGACTTACTCTGTGTGTCCCTGGAACACGTTGACAGAGTGGATGGAGGGGTCTCTGAAGTCCCACAGTCTGAAGGTGGTGTCCCGGGACGAGGTGACCACCAGCCTCTGTGTGGGGTGAGTGCAGCAGTGGGTCAGCTCCTGGTCATGACCTGAACACACAAAGGTCACGCAAACTTATCAGATTACACCGGCGGAAACTCGACACAAACACATACAAAGACCTTTTCATTAGTGCGTTAAGAATGGAAGCTGCATAAACAAATGGACTGACTACAGCAGGGTGACTGGCCTAATATTCTCATCCAAAACAACCTGGACTATACAGGGTTACAACAAAAGTCAGATGCATTCAGTGCAGGGGTGTAGCACCAAATTCTGGGCCCCAGGTACAATTTTTGTCGATGGGCCTCTTTTGCATAATCTGTTTAATATTTTAGTCCACTCTGGTTATTTTTCTATTTATTGGGTTTTAATTCCTTTTAGAATTATCATATACAGCCTATTGATTTAATTTATACATTCCAAACATTATTAGTGTTGCTATTAGGGTTTTGCAGGCTTCAACAGATCAAATTGAATCCTTTGTAATGATAACTTTCAAGATTTTTACTGCCATAACTGACATTTATGTTTTTTTTTTTTTTGGGTCAAAACTGTTGGGTTGGAATCACTGCATTCACTTGAATAAAGACGAGAATAAAAATTGAGAAGTTGTGATATGTACTGACAATATTTGAGCGAATTTGTACATTTATTGAACTGATCATTTTGTGTCAAACCCTGTTTTTTGATCAATAAAATCTGCAATATCTGCTTATGAAATGATAATTTCTAGCTGTTAAACTTGTACATAATTTGGTCAATAATATTCTTATTTGTTCAGCAGTTGTTTTTTTATTCAAAGTTCATTTATAGGAACAATTTATCTCACAAGCAAAAATGACATACTTTTGGGGGCCCTTTCCTGCTCTGGGCCCTGGGGAAACTAGCACCATTTACCCCCCCAGTCCGACACCCCTGCTTCAGTGAATGAAATGAATAATTTTTAATGTTATTTTAAGGACAAACTTTGTAAAAGTGTTTTTGCTTTCTTAAAAATGTAAGAAAAACAAAAATGATACATTTTAAAGCTTCTACATCAGTCACGTGTTTTGATCACATATCCAATGCATTCTGAGCCTCTGAATTGTTTATCACAATGTGTTTTGAGATTTTTTTTTACAGCTGTTCGTAGTGAGACGTGTCGTTATGCTGACAGCAGTTTGTCACAATGTTAACAACAACAACAACAACAACAACAACAACAACAACAACAACAACAACAACAACAACAACAACAACAACAACAACAGATGAACTTATGTAGTGGAGTTTGGTGAACAAACAAGGCTTTATTAAAAGTAGGACATTGGAGACTAATTTTCATGTGAATAGATACATTAACAAGATATCTGTGATGGGGAAAAAATGATTATAAGTTATATCAAAACAAGACGTTATTGACCCTATTTTGTCCCGCCTACTTTTCTAGGACATGCACTTCCTGTTTAGCTGCATTTAGCCTGTAGATTTCAGTCGATGGGTTTATTTTAACTGTCATTATATTTAATTAAAATTGCCCCACAAGACAGACAAACAAACATGTTAGCTACCTTAACAGAGCTAAACAGGAAGTGCATTTCCAAGCCAAGTGGGCGGGACAAAATAGGGTCAATAATAGAGCAATCTTTATTGCTTCTGTTCATGTTCACTTCCTGTTTAGTTCATTTCTATGGGGTTTTCACTACCTCAGTCAAATGAAAAAAAAGTATAGAGGGATTGTTTGTTTATGAAGATGGGAGAAGCGCGCGCACCCAAAATGCAAAAAGAGCCGCGACTGATTGACACAAGCTATAGCAACAACACTAGCCAGGGCTGTTGTCGGCTAACTACAAGAGTTTATCACGGTGCGAAAATAAAAGTTATGCTACTAAACCAAAGTAAAAAAAAAAACACGGTCTCAAGCTTCAGGAGCCAGACGTCCATGATACTGGTTCATGCCTGATCAAAACAGCTAAATCTTGTTTCCCCAGCAAACTAGATGGACATGCGCAGTAAAGCGGAAAGTGACCGATAATCAGTGTTGGGGAGTAACGGAATACATGTACCGCCGTTACGTATTCTGAATACATTTTATGAGTACTTGTATTCCGTTACAGTACGGCTTTCAAACGAGGTATTCAGAATACAGTTACTTTTATAAAATCAATGGATTACATTGCATGCAAAATAAATGTAGACACATTGTTAAAATCACCACAGAAAACCAATGCGTAATGTTTTCACAGCAGCAGCTTGACGCGCTGTCAGTCTGTGCCGCCTGCACTACTTCACAGCTCTTCAGGGGCACAGAAATAACACTGTCCAATCAGATCTGGCGTTGTATAGGGGCCTGCAGACAGACTGACCAATCAGATTGCCCCTTTATGGACAGGTACATAAGAAGTTTGTTGATGGTTGTCTCCGGTTGTATCACCTGTTCAACTTTTTCGGGACTTTATTTACGATAAACAAGGAGAAGACGCAGCGTTTGGATCGTTCATTTTTAACTACGGATGGGATTCGTTTTTCAAAGAGGAACGGTTTGTTTTCGCGATGAAAACTTTGACGAAACTTTCACAACGAGTGCGGCGGACTGTTGGCAAAGGATTTGTGACACTGGAGCATGCTCTGAAGCTCACGGACGACACGATGAATGAACTGTTGTTGGACTAAACCCACGATGAGCACAGGCGTGGAAATCTGAAGTAAACTCCTCCTCTCGGCTCCGGTGAGTGCGATTTAAACAGAGCTGAGTTATTAGTTGTTATACAAAGTTATTATAACGTTTGTTTACGCGGAGATGCATTACTAGCAATACTTAACAGAAATAAGAATTAAGAAGAAACACGAAAACTTTGTAATTTCACGTTAAAATTAACACCTAATTTGCATTTCAAAATAAAAAGTATTTCAAGTATTCAGAATACAGTACAAAAATTTGCCAAGTAACGGAATACAATACAGAATACTTTTCTGACCAAGTATTCAGTATTCTGTAACGGAATACATTTTCAAAGTATTCTACCCAACACTGCCGATAATATGTCAAACCGATATGTGATGAATGTCAAAAGTGAATACAAGATATTGTCTCTATAGTCAAAATACAGTGGGTAAAAATGGATTTGAACACCCACTATTTGTGCAAGTTGTCCCTCTAAAAAGGTACATTTTAACTGTGAGAGACTGAAAAAACAAAAACTCAAAATGGAAGTTGAAAATCCTTGTAAATCACCGAGAGGCAGATTTTGTCCTTCACCTGTGAGAGAGTGGACGAGCTCCGACGTCTCCACTTCGTACAGGTTCGCCGCTCTGTCCCAGGACGCCGTGACCACCTGTTTCCCTCCAACCAGCCAGTCCGCCGCTATGACGACGCCCTGGTGGGACTTCAGCGTAGCCGTGGCAACCCGGACTGTGGGCACCTCACACGGGCCCTCGCCGTCCACCTCCCCCTCCTCCCGGTCCGACGAGTCCTGGTCGTCATCAGGAGGGGCCTAAAGAGAGAGAGAGAGAGAGAGAGAGAAGAGAGAGAGAGGGGAGAGAGAGACAGAGGGAGAGACAGAGAGAGACAGAGGGAGAGGAAGAGAGAGAGAGTGAGGAAACAGAGAGAGAGAGAGAGAGAGAAAGAGAGAGGGAGAGAGAGGGAGGGAGAGAGGAGAGAGAGGGAGGGAGAGAGAGGGAGAGAGAGAGACAGAGAGAGAGAGAGAGACAGAGGGAGAGGAAGAGAGAGAGAGTGAGGAAACAGAGAGAGAGAGAGAAAGAGAGAGGGAGAGAGAGGGAGGGAGAGAGGAGAGAGAAAGAGAAGGAGAGGGAGAGAGAGAGAAGGAGAGGAAGAGAGAGAAGGAGAGAGAGAAAGAGAGAGAGGGAGATGGAGAGAGAGAGAGAAGGAGAGAGAGAGGGAGAGAGAGAGAGGAAAGAGAAGAACGGAGGAAGAGAGAGAAGAGAGGGAGGGAGAGAGAGAAGGAGAGAGAGATGGAGAGAGAGAGAAGGAGAGAGAGGGGAGAAAGAGAGAGAGAAGGAGAGAGAGAGGGAGAGAGAAGAGAGAGAGAGAAGGAGAGAGAGAGGGAGAGAGAGAAAGAGAGAGGGAGAGAGGAAACAGAGGGGGAAAGAGAGAGAGAGGAGAGAGAGAGGGAGAAAGAGATAAAGAGAGAGAGAGAGAAAAGAGAGAAGGAAAGAAAGATAGAGAGTGGGAGAGAGATGGAGGGAGCGAGAGAGAGAGAAAAGAGAGAGAGAAAGGAGGAGAGAGATCGAGAGATAGACACAGAGAAAAAGAAAGAGAGAAAGAGAGGGAGGAAGAGAGAGGAAAAAAAGAGGAAACGAAATATAGTACGAGAGAGGGTGAGAAAGAGGGACAGACAGAGAGACCCAAAGAGAGAGACACAGAAAGAGGGACAAAGGAAACAGAGAGAGATTTAACCATAATCCCATTATTTTGCAGAACACATTGACTTTTTTTTTCCAATTTATTTTTGTAAAAAGATCACAACACTTATTAGTTTCAAATAGCATATGTATCATCCTAGCCTTAGATAAAAGAACTTATTAGTGTCAGAAGCAAAGTTTAACCCAATATCTTTGTACTACGATGCATTATGTTTGCTGTAACGTGACACATTTTGATAAACGCCGACTATAAATGAACAAAACCCTCTTTATTTTCCCCGGACGCATTTGAATTCCCCGTTCATAACTCACGGTAACATCTGGCTGAGGCTGAGGAGCGGGAAGCTGCACCATGAACCTCCAGATGTGCGCCGTCTGGTCCCCCGAGGCTGCGCAAAGAAAAAAAAACACGTTTAAAATCACAAATAAAAATCAACCTTCTCTGAGTTTGAGTAAGGAGAGAGCAGATGAGCGTATGTGTAATTACTGCGGCTTTACCTGTGAGGGCCATCTGTTCTGTTGGATGAAACTTGATGGAGTTTACTGTGAGAGAAATAAGAGAAAAATAGCTTGGTTAATTTAAGCAAAATCAAATGTACAGATGAGAGTTCATAAACATCCAAAACACACAAGAAAAAACAAATATTGTAATAGTTGTAAAAGTATATTTTGAGTTGTACCTGATCCAGCGTGGCCGGCGTATCTGAGGACACATTTTCCTGTTTCTATGCTCCAGAGCAAAGCCAAATGATCTGCGAGATAAAGTAAAAACACATTTAGCACCCTTGTATATCATGTACACTCAAGGAAAAAAGAAACGCAACACTCGAAAAATTTTATTTGTGAGTGCCGCCTGTTTCATATGAACCCTACATCCATTTCTAATCCTCAGGCCAACTCTTGTGGCGTTTACGCATTTTCGAGTCCAATAACACAATCAAACAATAGAGCAACCCCAAACCAAAAGTGACAGGAATTTCATCAGACTGTCAATAGCTCACGAGACCCCCGTTGGCCCTGGACAGCAGTTATTCGTCGCCTCATGGATCAGCAGTAGTGTCTGAGTTGATCCTGTGGAATTGTCCCCCATTCTTCCACCAGTGCCGCACACTGATCCCAGACATTTTCAATGGGGATCTTTGGGACCACCTCTGCAAAGTCCAACGACGATGTGAAGTGCACCATTCGACTCGAGCTCGGCGATGTTGGGGGGTAAGCACTGATCCAACATATGGCCAATATGGTCGAATACAGGTCAGCATGGAGGCGATTATGGATGGTTCTGGTCAACAATGGCCTGTGGTGTGTCCCAATGGTCTCGGCTATGGACCTGGTGGAGGCTGAACCTGTTACAGAGATGTGCAAGGCGGTTGGCGCGATCTTGTACAGCGGTCGTTAGAGGAACCAGTGGCCTGGTATCGCTCCACAAGACGACTAATGGTAGAGCGGTGACTCCAAACACCCTGGAGACACAAGACAACATCGTCCAGCTTGGAGCAGCCAATAGCTCCATCCCTCTCTGGTTGGGCAATCGTGGCATCGTGAAGAAGTGTGATTTTGGATTCATTCTGGTGCCTTTTATAGAGAAGACTATCTGTTCAACTGTCTTCAGTTACTGTGGACTGAAATCATGGTGTTAATCCATTTTCCCAAATGTACTGGTTTTCTAAGAAATTTTCGAAAATTAAAATGTTGCATTTCTTTTTTCCTTGAGTGTATTTGCAATTACATTACAAAAACTGCACTACATGTATAACGCTTTAGAAATACAAACAACAAGACATACAGTGCTTATACATGTAGCTAATAAACCTTTAATAAATTGTTTACAGACGGAATATTGACATTAAAACGAATATTATCACATGTAAACATGATCATTATGAAATCTGTCTGATATGAACCTGCAGAGGCCGTTCCTAACACCACAGGCTGACATTTGGTGACGCCGAGGTCCCAGATCCCGTCTCGATGTCCCACGTACTCCTTCTGCAGCTGACACAGAGCCCTGGAGCCGGCCGTCGCTTTGAAACTGGACACAATCTACAGGAGCAGAGGGGAACACAGAGGTTATCGCAGGCGGATGTTTATTTAATACCGGACAGAGCGGAGGACTGTAACTAACATGAGCTGTGTCAGTGTAGCATGTAAAAAGTTAGCCACTCAAGCTATTTTTAAAGTTGTGAGAAGTCAAATTAAAGAAAAGGTCTAATCAAAAACTCCTGATTTCAAACTTGCAATAATGAGTCTGTCTTGGTCTTTTTAATCAAAATGTTCACAGCCAATCTTCCATCAGTAAAAATATCTGGGTTTGAGCAAAAGACAGACTTGGGTGAAAGAAATTTGACTTTGTGTTAAGTAGCATAGAATAAAGTTTCATGGTTTACTTATAATTAATTCATTCATTCAAGTTGAAAAAAAAAAACACAAATCTAAGGCCAGTTCTCTAATAAAAATGGTTTGCAGCAAAATTCATGGCTTTTGGTTTAAATAAGATTAAATGAATTGTTTACATGAAAATTGAAAAAACAATAAATGCGTTTTTAAAATAAAGATTTTTCTTTATTTCTATAGACGTTATGCATGACATTCTTTTATTTGAAATGTTCCCAATATTTAGATTGAGTGACACACAACAGGCTAAAAAATATAATAATGAGAAAGAATCTTCTGTTGTCCTGCAGCTTTTAGCTACACTTGTTGCTAACGAGGTTGGTGATTTTGATATTGTACGACAACATACTCAAAACTTTTTTTAAGAAGAAGAAAAGGTTTAACTCTGTGTTCTAGTCTGTGATAATGTGTTAATCTTTTGTTTTCTCTTTCTCACTTTTATCTCATTTTCTTTTTACATGTAGTTACAACCAGTACTCAGCAGAGTTGTGGTGGGTTGAACTTGTTTTCAGACTGTAGTGTCTGTTTCCAGTTTTAGCTTTATTTTGAACTCTTACAGGAAAAAATAGCCTTCCTTTCTATTGACTCTCATGCATTCTTGTCACTCAGCACTAAAATTAGAATGCTGTGATGTCCCTGCATAACCGCTATTGTCAAAACCAAGATGGCAATATTAAAAGTTGTAGGAGAATTTAACCAATTCGACCAAATTACTTGAAAAGGCCACTGGTCAAATATAATTTTTCTTTATATAAGTTTTAATGGGTTCAGCTTTGTTGCTGCAAATTACTCACAATATTATCCAATAAGTATATTTTTTTAATACCTAAAACTTTTAGACTTTTCCAGGTTTTAGATGGCTGTACAAACCCCTGCTTTTAGTGTGGCTGATAAAGTACAACCTATAAAAAGATGGTTTGGCTCCTATTCAAATAAGGGACTTTAATCTGTCAGCAATAAATCAACGACAATGGAAAAATACCAGCTCAAAGTCATTCTTAAACAATGAGCAAATACAAAAAGCACTATTTAAAAGTGATAGCCTAGTTTCTTTGCATATTTTTCATTCACTACACATTAAGCTAGACATTCCTCTGATAAATAGCTTAAAATGTGAGTGTGGCCTTTGAATGTTGTTCGATGAGGCGGTGTTAGCATTTCAGACGCTAAAAATACTCTGCTCTTGTGAACCAGCTTTATCTGACCTTTACTTTACTGCAGGCTTTGGGAAATGCAAAACTAAGACAAATGCACGAGAAAACTTTGATGCCAAACCACATCAGTCCATGCTGCAAAAGACAACACAAGACACTCGCAAACTACGTCTGTAATTGTCTGTTTTTTGCAGGAGAAACATGCTGAACACTGCTTGAGAGCTTGTATTTTTTTCTAATGAACAAGAAAGTGGAAGATTAGCAATTTAATCTGTTGCTAGTGCACTGCTGCTTTGGCAATTGTGAAGATTAAATGGGTGTACTTGATTTTTATAAGAATTCAATAAGAATAGGAATCCCAGTATAAATGGGTCAAAATTAGCCTGCTAAGTCTATAAATCAGACATACTATTTTTGAAAATTTCAACTGCATTAGCATACCAGGAAAGCTTGGTTCAATTATTTTCCTTATGTTTTGCAGCCAGTAGATAGAACTCAATTCCTGGGAAGAGAAACACATTACCGACATTTTTACACCATTTTAAAGTACTTTGACTTTGAAGCTTACTGAAAATGAGCAACTGAAACTTTATTATGTTGACTAATTGCAAGATAAGTAGATCTAATTCCCATAAGCACATACTGTATGTTACTGCCAAGTTAAAACATCTGTACAAAAAGCTCTCAGTGCAAAATGGCTCCAGTTGTGCCGCAGTTAACATGTTCATACAGAAAGAAACAATGTAAATTTATGTGTCGCCTCAACCACAGTGAAACAACAGATCAATAAAGTCAAGCTAATGTTAGTGTCAACATCCCACATTAGTACTTAACAATCCAAACAGCAGCCCACGTTAGCAGTTACAAAGCAACTCTGCCACGACTCGGCCACAATGTTATTCAGAAAGTCCTCCCTTGATTTAATGTTTTTGTATGTGCCTCTCAATCCTGTTTTGTGAATGTGAATCACAAGAGAAGTAGATTGTGCTATTACTTAGTAATCCATTGCTAAAACACAGAACTTATTGGAAGAAAAGTCAATAATTTGTTTGATTTTAAGTAGTCCAACTGTCAGCAATCAGTACGAGTTAAGTCTAGGGTCTTGGCTCTTAAAATATAAAGTTTGGGGCTCTTTGCTCCCATAATAGAGAGTCTAGGCCAATTGGCTCCCACAATATACAGTATAATCCAGGGCACTTTGCTCCCATAATATAGAGTTCAGAGCACTTTGCTTTCATTGTATAAAGTCCAGTGCGATTTGCTCTCGTACTATAGACTCCAAGCCACTTTGCTCCCATAATATCAAGTTAAATTAAACCCAAATTTGCTCCCATAATATATAATCGAGGGCAAATTGCTCCCATAATATAGAGTCCAGGGCAAATTGCTTCCACAATATAGAGTCCAGACCAATTAGCTTCCATAATATAGAGTTCAGAGCAGTTTGCTTCCATAGTATAAAGTCCAGTGCGATTTGCTCTCATACTATAGACTCCAAGCCACTTTGCTCCCATAATATAGAGTCCAAACTAGGGATGGGACGATTCACTTAAGTCACGATTCGATTCGGTTTTTGATTTTGCAGCCACGGTTTTCGATTTTGTTAGTTTATCTTTTTTAACCTTAAGACACAAAATAAACCGTAATAAAATATGTTTAAAACATAGCCGCTGTTTGTGAGTCAGAACGTATTTTTATCAACAATTGAACTTTGACAGTTATATTTCATGTCCATATTTAGAGTCGTTAACCCATCAGTTGCTAACACAACATAATAATGCACATTTACTCAGGTCTTGCACAAGTTCACACTTTGTTTCTTCAAACATTGTGACTATTCTGGTATTATTGTGTGCATTATACAACTACAGAGTGTGTGTTTAAGTCTGTGGCTGCATGAGAAAAACAGATCGATTCTGGCCCTTCGATTCAATTGCTGCAAACTACGATCGATTTTCGAAGTTTACGATCGATTTTTCATCCCTAGTCCAAACCCAAATTTGCTCCGATAATATAGAGTCCAGACCAATTTGCTCCCATAATATAGAGTCCAGCCAATTGCTTCCATAATATAGAGTCCAGGCCAAATTTGCTCCCATGATATATAGTACAGGCCAATTTTGCTTTCATAATATATAGTCCATACCAATTTACTCTAATAATATTGAGTCCAGGTCTTGGTGATTGAGAGGAGCAAGCAGAGGTAAGGTGTTTGTATTTCATTGTTTTTGCACAAATAGTCTTGCTTCTCTTGTAATTCATGTGTAACTTTCTGTATCTTTGCATTATAGCATTCTTCTGGAGTCAAGTTTGGACTTTATAGTTTAGTTTTGAAATCTTTCAGCTTCTCAAACATCATTCAGGAAGTTTTACCCACGAGTCTCCGCCCCACAGCTCCCATGGTGCCGCACTGAAGCCACAGGGTCCACCTATTTTACCGTGGAGCATGTGCGTGCGCTACATCGTTGAAACAGGGACAGGTCAAAGGAGGGACAATCAGCATTTATGATTTACCATCAATAAAGTCATCAGTTTCTGGTCAATGGTAGTTCATATAATGTACCAACGTCTGATGATTGAAGCACTCTTTTACCACTATGTAAGTAAAATGTATGAATAATTGTAGTGTATGTACATTGTGGATACTAGAAATAGAAATAAAGTTTTAATTTTGACTTTAACTTAAATGCAATTTATTCTGTTTGTCTAGTAACTTTGGAGTGATTTCAGGGTCAGTTTGTGCTACAATCCCATCCAACATTCCATAATTTGAAGTTACACAGGTGCATTATCAATTAAAGATTGAACTTCTAAAAAGCTAATTTTAATAAACTATAAGCGACTCCAGATCTATGTACAATTACTGAATGTGAGCATGTATGTAGTAGTGTTCAATATTCAGTGGCTTGATATTTATTTGGATTTGGTGGAAAAACTTCCTGTACACAAGAGAAAAGCTACGAGCATACAAATCTCTTGATGAGTATGACTATGTAATTTGCGGAAAATTACCAGAGATGAGTTACCACAACATTGACAAAGGTTTTTGCGTAATTTGTGTTAATTAATTATCAACAAAGTGAAAACTACAGACTCACAGCAAACTGCACGTGTGGCATTATTTTGTGCTAACTTCTACAGATGGTTATTGAAAGAATGGACTTTTCGGGGCATATGATATATTAATTTGATGACTCTGAAGTGAGCTACTGTATTTGTTTTTATAACCGTTAACATTAGCGATCACTAGCGAGCCCCTATTGTTACTATAGCCATTAGCAGCTAGCTAATAACCCACAAAATAACAGTTATGAATAATCTAGAGCGTCAACTGGTGCAAAACATCAAACACATTAAGAGAGATCATTGTTGAGTTTAAAACTGTTAAGTGTCTTTTGTACTGTTTAATCGTTTTGCATTGAAAGTAATGGATAAAACTAGTGGTAGTTGCTGTTGTGTGCCACAGCTTCTTAAGGATGTAGGCTCTGAATGGGTCTATTGTAATAAATAAGTTATCAGAGGTTAAAACTTCTGATCCAGCTTGACAAAGAGTGCCCACAGTGATCAGAAACAAGATTTCACTGAAGAGTTGGTCTAATGTTGTCTTAACTATATTACCAAGCGTTTATATTGATTTTTTGTTAATATTTGTACAATCGTTGATCTAACAGAGAATATGTCTTTCTTCCTCATACTCCTCCACAAAGGACCAGTGTGTTCCAGCAGCTTAAACATTTACACAGAAGAGATAAGTCCACAAAACAGTACAAGAGATGAGACAGACTATACCTTGCTAGTTGAAGCTTTGTAAGTCGTCTTTAGCTTCTGTGACAGTTGGCTGGTGCTGTGGCTCGCTGTAAGAGAGAACTGAATAAGTAAATGCAACAAAACATATCTATTCGACTATTTCAACTAAATGATGCAAATAAAATGGCAAGCATTGTTAAATAATTGAATCAAATAGTGCATTATGCCAGAGGTTGAAATTCTATTTTGATGACTTGATACAAATGACTAAGAGTTGGGACATCATTTGAAACTTTTCGAAGTGTCTACTCCCAAAAAATATATATATATAATAATCCTTCAGTTTACGATTGGTGATGAGCGTAAGAACAGAAGGCTACAAAACACAGATATGATTACAGCAGGTATTTCTGATTACAAACATCTGCTGCAGATATCTGTGTGTTTATTTATTTATTTATTTGACAGGGACATTGCACAATAAATGTATTGTACAGACCAGATATAGCTACAAGCTAATTTTCATCTGTAGTCCCTGACCAATTACACTGCTCTATATGCCTTCAGATTCCACCCTTTTAATATCAGTACTTAAAATGTGACTGTGGGCAGAGCTTGATGTTTAGTTTCAGTTTAACGTATTCTGGCATTGCATTATTTACTATTCTTTCACTATTTGGAGAAAAGCCCAGAAATCTCTGTATAAACACACTTGACATAGCCTTCTGAGACTGAAAAGTTAATATTTGTCTAGTTATGAGAATACACTAGTAGTTTTGATTCACCTTTAGCTTTAAGTGCTCCTTTGGTTGGATCTGCGCCATCCACAGTCTGTCCATCTCCGGTCAAACGATCGTTCAAAGACTCAATCTCCCGACGCACTGTGAACGCAACGCAAAAACACAACATTTTTATTTGCAAGAACTAATGAGTCTTGAGTAATATAATACTCTATGTTACTCACGCTCTAGGTTTTCAATGTAGAGATTCTCAAATTCTCTTTCAATTTGTCCAAAAAGGTCAAGGAGGTTGTTCCTTAAGGCCATAGGCAGCTTTGAGTCCTGAAAGAAACAGACACAACAGAATTAAATACAGAAGCAAATTAACCTTATCTGTCACACTTTACAGCCCAATTACATGGAAATATTACATTTTACAGTGTCTGTCATCTCATAATGATATATTACTTTATATCACTTTGGTCTTAATGTACAACCGATATTTGATCAGGCAGTTGATTGGGCTCAGAAGTCAAAGTTTGTTTTGCTCTTTAAAAAATTATACAGTGTTAACATGTTTCATTCATTCAACTATAACGCATAATAGAGCCTAATTGTTGTTTTTTTTGCGATATACCGTTTCATTCGAGCTATGCTTTTATAAACAGAAAAAGATAACCGGCCTGAAAAACTGGCCATTGATACAAGTATTGGCTGGAATTTTTTTTAAATTGCCATCGACCAAAAACGAACCCAAATTGGTCGAGCTAAGTAGCCTAAGTTGACTATATACGTAGTTACAATCTAACTTGAATATTAAATTAATCAGATTGACTTTGACACCACTGAAACTACAGCAGAGAAGAGTTTCTGTGACTGAGTTCAAAGGTTATTAAAAAAATAAAAAGCTTGTAATGTCTCATTTATCCATTAATCAGTAATCAGTGTAAATGTAACAGTAATAGCATTGAATAATGGCTTAACAAAACACAAATGTGACAAGCTGCAAGTACTGTAGGTCAAAATAGTGTAACTGACACATTTCAGAGACAGTAATGTGGTAATACAAATACTATACTGCCTTTTTATTCCTGTAAGTGGTAATATATAAAACAAAACAATAGCTTGCACTGCACTACCTGACATAAGCACAGATTGCAACATTTACTTTTTTCAGTTTTCTTAGTTTTTACTTACACATCAAGAACCCTGTCTGTTAGATCAGTGGTTCCCAAAATTTTCAGACCGGGACCCACAAAATGACGATGTAACTAACTCGCGACCCCCAGAGCAAAGTAAAATAGAAATTTCAAGTTGGAAAACTATTTAAGCTAAGATGAGCTAAGATGCATCTATGTTTGTAGTTTATTGCTTTATATGACCAAAATCTAGTCAAATCTCATGCTAAAGTTATAAAATGCTAAAAAATTAAAAACCAAGCCATAATTGTAAAATTAAATCTAGAAATCATCTCGCGACCCCCAATTTTGCTTTGCGACCCCTCGAGGGGTCCCAATCCCCACTTTGGGAACCACTGTGTTAGATAACTTTATTCACCTCTGAGCCTCAGAAAACACTGTTTAGAATGTCCAAGGTTTGTGATGTCACAGATAGATCTAAGATATTTAATTCCATAAATTATCCACTCATTTGGAGCATTTCTGCAACATTAGAAAATCTCCGGTGTAGTCTGTTTTGCAACAATTACAATGCAGATAATGCATCCAATGTTTCCTATAAAATACTGTATGTCGGTGACTGAAAGCTTCTACATAGAATACATTTGCAGATAAAGTGCACTACTGACGATTATGACAATTATGACAAGTCACAATTTCACAAAAAACTAAACTTAATTAACTTGCCTTTTCAACCTATAAAGTTAAAGGCAATCTTAATCAATCAACAATTAGACTCATTTATAATCCAACGAACAAGAAGAACAATTCCCACAAGAGGCTATAAATATTCAAGTCATTTTTATATCACCATTCATTAAACAAACTAATTCCCAAAATAAAACACACTGCAAAGGTTGTCTAGTCATGGTGTCACTGGTTTCAAGACATTTTAGCTTGAATCAAATTTGCCAATGACATAAGTAATAATTTTTTACCTCATTGTCAAGGTCCATAAAATAAATAAGCTTTTTCTACTTCACTACATCCAAGCCAAAGCACTCACCTCCATTTTAAAATCCAATGTAACCCATCACAATCCAGTTTAGTGCTTATTACAGCCTCCAGTCTGAACAATGGCTGTAAACGTCTGCATTTGACAGGTTTAAGAGTCCGAATATAGAAACTGGATCCTTCTACTCTCGTCCACAACCAACCAATGGCTCAAATTCACTCCCATCTACTCCTGTCTGCTCTTCTTTCTCCTGTTTGTTCCCGTTTGCTCCTGTCAGTGCCACATGTCAACAGACTGTATAAAAAGGTTCATTTGCAAACAGAGGCAGCGTTCTTATTCTTTCAAAGCTGCTTAAGACAATCCTGTGTGTGGAAAACATTCATAATGACGTTATTTAAAAGAGCCAATAAGCACAAAACGATCACATAAGGTAGCAAAATTTAGACTCAAGGCATTAATTATTAGTTCTGCAGTTTTGAACAGGAGGTCAATGGACTGGTTTATATTTCTAAGTTGTGTTCTCTGTTTTAGATCAAGTTTGTGCATTGTGTACAGTAAGGAAAATGTAAATTACTGAACTCAAGCTTCAGGTGCCAGACTTTGTCACACTGGTTCAGATCTATCAAAGAACCAGACGGACAGCGTCTCTTTCTGCAGGTGACATCCACAGTAGACCAGAAAGTGACGTTGACTAATAATCTCTCTAGTTTTTGCATATTGTTGTCCCCTGTCTCCCCTTTTGGGGAGATGCTGCTGTTCCAGTGACGAGGGCAGGACCACTGAGGCCGGATCCCTCCCTCCTCCTGGACACCTGCCTCACCCCACCCCCCTCTTCTGAATTAGCCTGTCCTGGTCCTGCTAGATGAGTCATTTCCCTCTGCTAATGAACTCTGGCTCTACAGACTTAAACTCTATCTGCAATTAGATCCACGTTAGTCTGAGTTTTTGCTCTTCTCCTGCCGGAAGGAGGATCTAAGGACAGGGGGATGCTCTGGACAAATATTAATTTGCTTGTTTACTAATCTGCTTTGACATGCTTGATCAATCACTGTTTATTGTGTATCGTTTTATTTTTATTCTCTACCAAAAATACATTTATTTGATTTGATGTCGGCCCTCAGCCTTATTTTGGTCGATATTTGATCAGACAGATGCCGATCAGCTGAGCTCCAAGTCAGTTTTGGAGAAAAACTGTAAGACTTGTTTTATCCTACTTTATTCCTAAGAATGAAGCTTTGATTTTATTATTAAGTTAATGATAAAATGACATTAACATGTTTTTAAGTATTTTTATTCTTGTTCTATGACTTTGGCAGCAGCACAATCTTTGATAAATGCTTGAGAATTGAGGGTTACAATGAATAAATAGTCTGCTTGTCTTTTTGCAAATAAATTGCAGTTTTACTGGATTCAGTTTGAAAAAGTCTCTTAAAAGTTTAAAATTGCTGCATCTTCTTTGTGCATCTCTTCTCTCTTCTGTGTGCACACAGCAGAGAGCAGGCAGGAGGAGGAAGCAGAGAAAAGCACAAAAACGACCTCAGAAATCAGAAATATTATCGTCTTTGTTGATATAATTTCCATTCTCACTGTCGTCTGCTGCGGAGGGTCAGTGCGTTTAAACAGTGAGCGAGCGCGCTGCCAGACGACACAAAGGCGCGCTGAAAAGACTAATCAGGAGAGAACAGCGTCGGTATTAAAAGTTGATGAGACGACGACAGGGCCAAACTGCAAACCGAGATGTTTCCGACGCCAAAGTGGAGCAGAGAAAGTGACATCCTGGAGCTTTCACTGATAAGAGACGAACTACAGCAGGTTTAAGCCAGTGTTCTCTGTACTTAGAGCTGCAGCTAATGGTTATTTTGTTTTGGTTTTTTTTTTCGATTGATTGATTAGTTGTGTATGTTGCAAAATGCTGCTTTTGTGTGTTTTTTTATAGACTACTTTATTGATAAGATAATATATTACATATAAATAAGAAAAAAGGAGTTTCATTGGTACAGCTTCTTCCTAGATGTACACAGACCGCGAGTTCGGTGCGGGCCGGGACACGTGCGGGTTTCTTGCAAAGTGCATGTATACCAGATCATGTCAACTGCGGCCCGGTTTTATCCAAAGCCACACGGATTCACATAGATTCCAGCAGGAACTAGGGATGCACCAATTCAGCTTTTTCAGTTCCAATACCGATCCTGATACTTTGGAATCGGGATCTGTCGATATTCGATCTCAACCGATACCAATGTAGCGACTGAAATTGCTTTTTTTTTTTTTTTTTTCAAAACTCAACTATTATTATAGGCTATAGTGCAAGTCACAATTAAACAACTTAATATGAATAAAATGTCCAATATTATGAGACGTTCTGGATCAACATCAGCCAGTAAATAAGTCCAATTATGCCCAATTAAAGGCACAACCGATATCATAGAGTCATCAATATTCGATCCCACTATCGGATCGGTGCATCACTAGAAGGAACGCTCGCATAATGAATTGAAAGCCGCACCAGACTGCTGCGGCGCCAGGAAAAATAGACTTCATACAGATTCTTTCTGCAGACCCGCGCGGCTCCCGCACTTGCATTTGCATTCCTCGGAGGTTTGTGTACATGGGCCATTGGTTTTAAGCACTTTCTAAGTTTTGTGGGACCCGCGAACTTGCAGTCTGTATACATCCAGGGCCAGTCACCTACGACCCTAAATGAAAATAAGCACTTCAAAATGAATGAAGTGTTTTGTGAAATTAGCGGCTTCTGCCAGATCAGTTCCTTGAGTTTGCACATGCTCAGTTTGACTCCGGTGGTGAGAAATCAGGTTATGGTGTTTACATGACACAATATTCTGGTTATTATCAGAAAATTCCAGTGAAATTAACCTGGCTTCTCATAACCAGGATCGTCGAATAACGACGTTATTGAAATCAGAATGTGGTGTTTACATGGACACAGAATATTTAAAAATCCATAAAATCGGGTTATTTGTGCGCATGTAAATGCAGTCATTCATAACAACTAATAGCCATCGAAAATGTAATGTTTCAGGAAAAAATTGAAATATTCAAACTTGAAAAATTACTAAAAATGTATCTGTTTTAGGAAAGTGCAGCACAAAAAACTTTCAAACAACTTTCAAAATGTATAAGATGCCCAAAGTCGCAAAAGAAGCAGACTTGGCAACTCTGAGAAGTAGGTTGGAAAAAACAGATGAAAAGAATATAAGACGCACAACTCTGCAAACAAATCCTAAAGTCTGTGAACAAATTATCAACATAGAGACAAATACAGCGCTAATTGTTGGTTTTAAACACACAAAGGTCTGTCGTAAAAGCTTAAGGCGACTCCAAACAGGATGTACTTAGTCAAACAAACTTTTATTACAGCTGAAGTCGACTGGCTCCTTCGCTTCTCCTTGTGTAATTCAACCAACAAGTCTTTTATGATCCATATCATTTCTCGGTTTTAACGTCAAGCAGCCGGATTAATTGTGCTAATGACAAAACAAAACATAACAAGCGTATCTGTATCTTTTAACCTTTACACTACCCATCCTTAACCAAACAAACTTTTATGACTCGTGAGCAGAAGCGCGGTTGACAGTTTGCGGCCCAGGCTGTAAAAACAACAATCTACATTTCCTCAAAACCAGTTTCAAAGTAATTAATAGAAGCTTGGGTTACTGTTAAACTAGTATCAACGACTTGTAAACAAAAGAGTGAACAATCTTAACCTCGACAGGCCTGTTGCTATGATCGAGGTTGCTGCTTTGTGGAAGTTGTCATTTTGCAACACGACGAGTGAAATAAGTTATGCTGTTGGACCGGCTCTGGCTCTGAGTGATAACAGCAGGTTGGTCTGGTGACAAAAGTGAAATCTTAGACTGCGTTTGTGACTAGACAATAGTAGTACATTAAAGGGAAGTCTAGTGTTTTGTTCAATTTGTACTAGGATAATTTATGAATCATGTTTGAGTTGTATTTAGTATAAACTATGATGTACTGTATGTAGATGAAGGGCATCTATGTGGAGTTTGCATGTTCTCCTCATGTCTGTGTAGTTTTTTTCGGCTGCTCCCCTATCTCCTTATCTGATTATAGCTCAAGCATTAAGTTATCCAAATTATTCAACATTTTTCAACATTATTCAATCATTCAACAGTGGAAAGGCAGAGTAACTATTTCAGAACTTGCAAACCACATTAGGAGCAAAAAGAATCTTTAGTTTGCATTTTTGATCAACAGGTTGTACGCCTCTTGTACATCACTGCGAGGCGAGTTCAGTTTGGGACGTGTGAGTTTCTTACAAAGTGCCTTGTACACCAGTTCTAGTCCACTGCGGTCTGTATGTTCCCCAAGTTGCGCAGATTGCCGTACTGCCCTTCAAAGGAAAAACGCAGTATCAGCGTAATTTTACAAAATTTAGTGAAGACCAAAAACAGTTGTATATAAGCTGTTGTATATTTAAAATTGCTAAATATTCACTCATCCTGAGGTATCATGTAAACACACAAACATTAGTGTAGCTCTGACAAACACAGAAGAGACAGAGTCTTAACTTTAAAGTTTTTTTTCTCAGTTAACAGACGACGCAGATACAGCGTTTTCCTTTGTAGGGCAGCGTAGATTTCCGGAAGGATTCTCATAATATGACTTAAAAGTGGCATCAGACTGCTGTGACCTCCGGAAAAATAGACTCTCTGCGGATTCTTTCAGCGCACTTGTGCGACTCTTGGACGTGCGCTCACACTGCTCTGAGGTCTGTGTACAGGGGCACGTTGGTTTAAAGCACTTTGGAAGTCCTGCGGGAGTCGCGCAAGTCTCGACTCGTACTCAGTGTATGGGAGGGGAGAAAATCAAGCAAAGTCTCTCCAAAGCCTGACTTGGAGAGACTTGTCCATGCATTTGTCTCCAGAAGAATAAACAAATGTAACGACCTGCTCGAGTCCTGACCAGAACCAGTAAGTGGTTTCAGTGGCTCAGAGAATAGACTTTAAAACAGCTCTGTTTGTGTTTAAGTCTCTCCATGGACTAGCACCAAAGCACATCTCTGACATGTTAGTGCTGCATGACCATCTCGGACTCTGAGGACCTCAGGGACCGGCCTCCTGCTGGTGCCCAGAGTCAGGACTAGATGGACCAGAGTCAGGACTAAACATGGACCAGAGTCAAGACTAACATGGACCAGAGTCAGGACTAAACGTGGACCAGAGTCTGGACTAAACACGGACCAGAGTCAGGACTAAACATGGACCAGAGTCAGGACTAAACATGGACCAGATTCAGGACTAAACATGGACCAGAGTCAGGACTAAACATGGACCAGAGTCAGGACTAAACGTGGACCAAAGTCAAGATAAACATGGACCAGAGTCAGGACTAAACGTGGACCAGAGTCAGGACTAAACGTGACCAGAGTCAGGACTAAACGTGGACCAATTCAGGACTAAACACGGACCAGAGTCAGGACTAAACACGAACCAGAGTCAGGACTAAACGTTGACCAGAGTCAGGACTAAACGTGGACCAGAGTCAGGACTAAACGTGGACCAGATCAGGACTAACACGGACCAGAGTCAGGACTAAAACCAGTCAGATAAACTGACCAGAGTCAGGACTAAACGTTGACAGAGTCAGGACTAAAGTCAGATAAACGATCAGACCAGAAGATCAGGACTAAACATGGACCTTTAAACTACTTGGTACACATTATTACTTTTGTGTAAAATAAGTTGAGAGGAAGCATAAGCAACCAAAACAAGTCTGTGGTGTTAGAACAATTAGTAAATAACAAAACACACCAGTTTGTTCAGCACTTTTAAGTTCAGGTCAGTGTGATTAACCTAAAATATGCAGCATTGTCTTATGACCACGTGTCTAGAACAACCAGTTCACAGAAAACTCTAGTAAATAAATACCGGTTCATCCAGCGTGTCTCTTCTTTGAGTTATTGCTCTGAACTCCACATGTGTAGTAATGTCTGTGATCAAACTGCAAAATACTGTATACTCTTTAAATAGTACTGAGCTAAATAATAAATACTAGTTCAGTCTGTAAAATTAATATAAACATAGGCCTAATTCTTGAAAAAACACATACTGACAGAGACTTAAGTGTTGGTTGTTTGTGTAATATGGCATGTTAAATGTATAAAGTAAGTTGCTGGTAGTTTGTATTTTTTTTTTTTCAACTTGGTGACAGCTAATAAACAATAGGCTGAAGCGTACATCGTGATCATTCCTATAAGTTTGCGCTTACTTATTTTAGCTATAATACAACGGTAATAGATCCATTTAAACAAGAACAACCACCAAAAAAAATATTCATACTTTACTTTTCTCTGCTAGATAACAAAGTTTGTCTTTTTAGATATAAAGTAACGTAAAGATAAATAGGAATATCTAAAAAATGTTTGGTTTTCGATAACTTAATCAATCAGGTGAACCAAGTTTATAGCAAAACTAGAAAGAAAGGTTGAACTAAGCCTATAATATCTACTCAATTAATCGTACAAGCGCCAGATGTTAAGACCATTTATACAACAAAATTATATACTGTATATTAACAAAAATTAACACAATAAAAATATTAGAATAATAGATTAGAATATTAGATATAATAGTAGAATTCAATGATACATAGTTTAAGGCAGGGGTCACCAACCTGTAGCTATGGAGCGGTCAGTAACTCTCTACCACCTTTATGTATTTCTCCAAAAGATTTTGGATTTATCTATAGCACTTTTAAATCCATATTTTATTAGTTACTTGACTATTACTAATGTACTTGTGTATTACTAATAACTTGTGGCAGTTTTATAGATTTAGATTTATTAATGCAGGACATATCGTAAACTTAAACTTTCTTTTGTTAGAATTAGTCAACTTGGTGTTTTCCACTAAAAAGTAAATGATAAATGCAGCACTTTGTGAAAAGATTAGACCACTGAGTACTGTCTGACTTGAATAATAAAGAGTTTTATTTTAATCAGGGGCTGAATGCTGCTCTCTGATTGGCTGTGCTCGGGTGGTCCTCTGCAGTTTCACTTTGTTGTTTTTAAAAAGCAGTTTATAAGCTGTAATTGCAACCAAAATGAATACATGTGTCGAAGGATTTATGAGAGGAAACAGTCAGATTTAAAACCAAAATTGTGTTTGCAGTGTGAAAATCAGCTACCCCAACTTTAAATAACAAAAACTACATATCGTTTATATAAAAAAATAATAAAACAAAAAGTATATACATTAAAACATCACAGTTTAAAGAGAATTCATTAATAAATAGTTTAGGCAGGGGTTTTCAACTCCAAGCTACCAGTAACTCTCTACCACCTTCAAGTATTTCTCCTTGATTTGAAATTATATGTATTGCACTTTTAAATCCATATTTCATTAGTTACCTGACTATTCCTAATGTACTGGCAGTTTTTTAGATTTAGATTTATACAGGACATACTGCAAACTTAAAGTTGGGGTAACTAACTTTGTTTAGTAGGAAATGAGTCAACTTTGTGTTTTTGGACTAAATAGAAAATGGTAAATGCAGCACTTTGTAAAAAAAAAAAAAAAAAAGAAACAAGATCACTGAGTATTGTTAATTGTTAGAAATTATAAAGTTTTTGGCAATTTTCACGTGTTAACTTGTTCACAAAGCGCTGATACGCAGCAGGTTTACACTGGTATTAAGAAGAATAAAAAACTGTTTATGAGCTTATATAGAAACTCACCTGTTTCAAAATATATGGTGTAGAAAGTAGAGATATTTATTGAAACATGTAAGAAAGTATCTATTCAAGCAAAGTACTGATACTCAAAAAAACTACTTTAGTACAATACTTGAGTAAAAACACTTGCCACTTCTGATTTTCTGTGATGAAATAAATAATAAATACCTGTCCGTCCAGCATGTCTCCCCTGTGCAAACCGGCGGGACGCTCCTCAGTGCTGTTGGTTCTCCTGATGGACAGACTGTGAGCTTTGCGTTTCTGTTTCGGGTGTCGTGAGGCCGATGCCGAGCCGCTGCTGGTCCCGCCCTCCACTGGCATCTCTGCTGCTCTAGGCCACGCCCCCCACACACCTTTTCCGCTCCGCAGGTAAACAAAGACCCAGGCGATCCAGGCAGGCTGCTGCTTCTACTGCTGCTGACGTAGAGCTGCCGGAGAGAAAGTGAGACAGACACAAACGGGAAGGAAAGAGAGAGAGTTTTAAGATTTAAACGAGATTGAAGATATAGTAGATAAGGAAAACAATGAACAACAAGAGGAGAAGCATATTATAAGCAAAGTATTTGAAGGGCTGCGCAATAAAAAAAAAAAAAAATCAACTAGAATTTTTCAGACAAGTATGCTTAATAATGGAGTTTGCTTCAGACTACATATTTTATTTGAATTGTGTTTATGAGAACTGACTGAATGAAATATGTTAATGAACTGACAATTAATACAAATATTGAATTTAAGCTATTTTAGAACATTTGTACAGAACTATCTACCCAATTAACAGTTTGTGTATGCATTCATATTTGCTGTTTGTGAAAGAAACTACAGAAATTACAGCTAATAATAAAATCCCTTAAAATTGTGATTGTGATTTCATTGTTAATAATTGTGCAGCCCTACTCTAAATTATTATTATTATTATTGCATGTCCTGAACAATTTTACATAATATTTGGCATAGTTATCACTCTTATGTGCGCCCAATTTTGAAATTTAACAAGAATGTTACCAAAATCAAGGGTTTAAAATTCTACTTTGAATGGCATTTTTTATTACTTTGAAAACGCTGGATTGGAGAAGAATAAAAAACATTTAAAAACGTTTTTGAACCTCAAGGGAAATCATTCAGTTGCTACAGCTTCAATGTATATTCACGAATAAAAAATACACAATGTTACAGTTACATTATGATTATAGTTCAGAGTTCATACAGATTTTAATCTAAGGTTTTCCATTACTTCACCAAAACAATTCCCAACATTTCCATAATCTTGTTTAACTTATTTATACATTTGTTCCAATTGTTCAGTTTCATTAGCTGGATAAGACAGAAACACAATAATTTTAGGACTTGCTAAACATAAAAAAACGACTCTTTAAAGATATGATCAAAGTAAGTCCAGTTTCAAATTGTCAAAATGTCTTTTTTGTAGTTACTGTCAAGCAAGAGATTTTTTATTTTACAGGCACATTATTGTAAAAAAAAAAAAAAAAAAAAAAAAAAATTCTCCATCTTAACATGGGCAGGATTGTTAGCACAATATCCAGAAATTTAGTTTTGAACCTAAAATTATCCAAACCAGTACAATTCCAAAACCTTTCCAGGGCCTGGAATTTGATTTTGAATTTTCTATGAGGTTTTCCATGACTGTACGAACCCTGATAGTTATCCACACGTTTACACCTAAATCCTTTCCTGCATATTACTGGTGACTTTACTAGGTTCTGACCTGAGAATTGTCAAATTAAAAAATGCAAGGAAATGAGTTCTGGTTTTGTTCACACACGAGTCATGACCATTAACTGTCAAAACACAAGGTAAAACTGTAAATGTGATACTTAAGCCTCTTTTGCACGTGTGAAAGAGGCTTAAGTATCACAGGCTGTTGCCCTTGAAACCAACACTTTACTTACTGGAGCGCAAGAGTTTCAGTTTCAGTTCACCTTTTTCCTCTATAGTTTAAAAAGACTTTGCAAATGACCTCGGCAAAGCAAGAAAAACATTAAACTGGGACTACAGAATAATCACAATCAAACAAACAACTTAATCACAACTGGTAATGGAATAATTGCTAGTTGCAGCCCTAATTTAAATAGATACAATAACAAAACAATCAAAGCAGTATGGCTGTAGTCCTTTAGTAATTTAGTCGATTAATCGGTCGATGGAGCCTTAATCGACCAAAATTTATATAAGTCGACTGATTACTTTATTTGGATTATGACAAGACCAGCTTAAATTAGATGAATATGTGCCTGAAATAAGCAGCATCTAACAAGTTTGGAGAAGATATTGACTTGGTTATAATCAGATTGCCAAGAGAGCAAGCATAAAATACCTTGTTTTTCTTAAAAATTAAAAATACAAAACTTTTCTGACCTGAAATGAGCAAAAATCTTTTGTACGTGGAATAAGAACTAAATTGTTTAGGCTAATCATTGAAAGAGAATCAAAATATTATACTGCTTAATTGAACACCCTTTTTAAACTTTTTTGGGACCAAATTATTGTCTAATCTGCATTTCATGATATAAACTCACGTTCAAATTAATTTGAGCACACTTGGGTCAAATACATACCTTCAGAGCATTGGCCACGCCCCCTTTTAGTCGATGTGACATGAGTGTAGCCGACAACGAATTTCTTTGGTTGACTACAGCCCTACAAAGCTGTATTTTTTAAGTATCCTAATATCCTCCAAAGATAAAAATATATTCTACAGACAAAAAAAATGTTTGGCAGTTCATAGTTTATTGTAGTTTTATATCAAATCTTCAGTTTGAAATGTAAACAGAGCAGGATCATGTTAATAAAACTCAATCTTACTCTGAAAGCAATCACAAAGCTTCAGAAGAATCGCAATTAGTTATTTGTTTTCCAAATCATGCAACTCTACTTCAAGCTGAAACAACTGAACAACTAGATCTCTATCTATGGTGTAATAATAACTTCTCCAATTTAGACAGGAAAAGACAGACATCTGCTGTTGTCTCTTTTCTGCATTTTAAACCAACAAGGTGATTTCAAATGTTTGTCATGTCATCCACACAAAGGCTGGTATCTCCATAATTTTTGGGCAAATCACGATAACGATATTTCAACGATATTTTGCCAGGCAGTCCTACATAAACTGTTAAAACAGATCTTCAAACTTGTTACTTTATCGGAAAAACATCTAAAATTGATTGACGTGACTTTCTTAAATAAAGATTTGCCAATAGAACAAGTAAATGTAGTTCTTATTTTTACTGCACGATATACTCGATATTCAATTTTTGCATATCTTACAAACAACATTCACGATATTATCTAAATTTCGATATATGCCCAGATCTATCCACACATTCCTATTTATAGATAACATTTAATCCCTCTTTATTCCAATAACAATCACAGTTCTTCTCAGTAGCTTACTCACAATCAAAATACAAGACGCAACTCGTTTAACAAGAACATTTCAAGTCTTAAATATCTTATAGCGTCATTATTTCCTCTACTAAACCAGTTTACAGTTTTGACAAGCCCATAAGAAAAGGAATTTGAAGTAACATTGGTGATTTGAATAGATTTCCTCTACATAAACGTACATCTATGACTAATGTAAGACATGCTAATAAGAGTAGCAGCTCAGTCAACAAACATAATCTAATACCACGCATTAAATTGCCGTTTATGGTTGTAAATTGACCTTGAATTGATAAAATAAACATACAAGCAGCAGATAGCACAAGGCTAATCTGTTACACTGCCACTTTGATTGACGCTAGCCGAACTTGGTCACGATATTGTTGCTTTTTACCTTTACGTACGGCTTATTTGATCATTTACAAGTATTAAAACACTCACCACTCACAACGTAAACCTTTGTGACGGCACGCAAAACCACAAATGAAATCTAAAAAGAAGAAATTAGGCTGATTAGCGGGAACTAGCAAGCACCACCTTCACTTCGCAGCTGATCGATAACTAGCCTCACAATTCAAGACCAAACTGTATTTTAACGTAGATTAGATTTAATATAAATACTTTTAGCGTGTGTGGCGTTGCAATAACAGTGACACGAACAATTTACGTGAGGAGTTTTTATTAAAATATTTTGACACATCGCATATTTTGATGTAGCAGTCACTTCCGCATCTAGTGGGTCGTGCGTGCAGTTTTGAGCCAATCAGGAGCGACGCAAGTCACGTTGGCACGGGCCCTGCTGCTGTTTCATGCTAGGAATCAGTGGCGCGTTTTAAGAGGGAAAAAAGCGCAATAAACGCGCAGATTGAAGCAGATACAGCGGGTTTGGAGCGAGAGTAAGTATATATTATCTGTGTTTCTGTCTGGACGTGGTGCGTGCGTGAAACTGTGCGTACTTTGGAGGTACTTATCAGGAGCTGGTGGTGTGGCGGTGGTCCGATGGCGTGTTGACAGCGCGGGTCAGTGGAAAACCCGGTGTAAGGTCCACTGGAGCGGCACGATGATGCAACTTCAGCTGGAGAATTGGATGAAATCATTATTCAATCAATGCCTAATCGTTTACAACAAGATAAATGATAAAAATATGACTAATAAGCGAGAAAAAAAATGTCAAATCAAAGTTAAGGGAATACAAAATAAAAATGTGTAAATAAACCACATTAAATTATTAGAAGCTTGCCATGTCTATGTGTTTTTGTTCTTAGAATGTTTAAATGGCCAGAAGAGGAGACCCAGTTCTAAGAAGAATGAATGTTTTTCTGGATTTCTTTTACCACTGCCCAGTTTGACAATTCTGTTTGATTTAGTATCACTTTACTGTTTGTATGCACTATGTTTTTGTTCACAGAGCTTTGCTTAGAATGTTCCAAAGAATGGCATTATTCGTATACTAGTGCTGGGTATTGCCAAGAGCCTTTCAATACGATATGTATCCCGATACACCTAAATCCCAATATAATTTCCTCAATATGTCACGTATCAAGATATATTTTAGAAAAAAAATCATAAAAATCTGCTAAATAGGCATTTTAAATAATGCAGGAAAAATACAGTGCATTGATATTTATTTTTTTATCCAAAATGTAGAACAAAAACAAAAGTATTGTATCTTAGCTGTAAAAACATGTTTTGAGTATAATCGTCTCTAAAATCAGTGTCAAAAATGTAAATTTGATTTTGTAGAATAACAAAATGTTGAGGAATTGTATTTTCAAACTGTTCTTTATGTTAGATACAAGTGTCTTAAAAATAAGTTCAGCTCCTTAAAGCTGCAGTCCAGGTTCATAAGTGTAAATTATATGAATTTAAGTGTGCCGATACACCTCCCTGTAACGATATGAGTATTGCCAGTGACTTTATCCCCACTACAATACATTGAATACAGCCCTAGCGTATACAGTATATCTTGCAATTAATCAATAATAAAGAGCAGTGAGGTTGTAGAACAGATATCCGCTGCAGGTGTTTGTAATCAGACATGATTGGAATTTTGGATATAGGTAAATATTGTTTCTAAAATGCGCTAAAATTGAATATTGAGTCAATTGTCTATAGTGAAATTGGTATTCAGAAATAGGGTTAAAAATGAAAAAAATATATTTAATTTTTTTAGGTGTACATACAAACATTATACAGACATTTTCACAACAGTCTGGTCATTATGACTATGACCAAAGTGTAGATAATTAATAGCTAATTTAATCAAAGACATTTGAACCTTTTTATGTTTTGTGTTTAGAACACAAATTGCATGAATGTCACACTCATGTTTGGAATCAACCAATCAGACAATCTAGACTGATAACATTTCCAAAGTCTGTCTAATCTTGACTGAATAAATGCAGAACTGAATCATGATCTCCTCTTCTGCTCCGCTCCAGGTCTTCCGCGCGCCCAGCCTCTGCTCAGCTGCGTGCTCTGGTCACGTGATGGTACGGCTCTTGTGGGCGGGGCTCCGTCTGCTCTCCGGTGACGTCACGCGTCTGCTAAAACCACGCTGCGCTCCGGTTTGCGTTAAAGGAGCGTCATTTTGGAGCACAGCGGCGCCGAAACACAACTTTACAACGTTAAGGACAATCTATAGGTATTTGTGCATCGATTTGTGCGAGTTTGTAATCTGATTTTGTACTGTTGAGTGATCAAAGTGTCAGAGATAAGCCTATTATTTAAGACTAAGCTAAGGATAGCATCAACACTGTTTACTGCAGCTGTCACTTTGACACAACACATTTATAACAACAGACGGTGGAGTGAGACTTTATGTCAAAGATATTACACGTGATCTGACATTTTGTCAAAGTCACTGTGTTTCTGCTTTGTCATGTCAGTTGTGAGTATTTTTATGTGGTTTGCACATTGTTTTCTAAATGCAGAAGTAAAGTCACGTTCTTCTCAGAGGTGTGGACTTGCAAGTAGTGACTTGAGTAATTATTTTGATGGTTAAATGGACTAAGGCCTTGTCCACACGAAGACAAAACAATGATAATTTTGTAAATGAATTGCATAAACATGGAGCTGTCTTATAATTTGTGAGTGTCCACACAAATCAGTAAAATTAGCCTGAGGCAGCTAATGCTTGTACCTGACCAGAGTGTGGCGCTATGACACTGACACAGAAAGTCACAAAACTAGAGGAAGACTTGACACAGAGCGTGTGCAGAAAAGTTTAATGTAAACTGAAACTTAGCGAAGAATTCTTTTAAACTTAGCAAACAATCTGAATGAACAATGTGGATCTGAAACCTACAGAAAAGACACATAAAGTGGATTCATGCTTCAGATTATTTGGAATATTTTGACAAAACAAGGCAAGGTACCTAGGCTTTGGGAAACACCATAGAGACTTAACTCAGACTTGAGGCCAAAGATTTGAGACTTAATATTACTTGTAAAAAATGTACACTTGCAAAACAATGACTTGGTCCCACCTCTGGCTCCAGTTGTAATATATAATGTATTACAAGTTTACAGTAAGTTACCCGACACTGGTGATTTGTGACTTGCAGCTATGTGACTTGATACTTATTCTCAAAAAGTTAATTTGTGTAATTTTACATGAACAAAAAAAACGCCTAATTTCTTTATTTGTGATCGGACTTATTTTAAATAGAAGCAATTAATCAAGGAAACTGCAAAACTACAAGCTGTATTTATTTGATGTACTGTATGTATTTGATAAGAATTTGGACTTGACGCCAAAGATTGAAACTTATATTACTTGAGACTTGCAAATCAATGACTAAAGACTTGCAAAGTTAATATGCTGACACAGAAATTTCACATGTGCACAAAAATGTTAGTTTTAAAATACAGAAAGCTGCAGGTTGCATATAATGATGCACTAGCCATTTTATTGAAAGTCCCTAGATGATCAAGTGCCAGCCTGTTATTTGTGCACAATAATATTCCTACACTGTGGACGCAGTGATTTGTAACTTCATGTATTTGTTTGGCTATGTTTGAAACGTCTGAGATCTCCTAAAATAAAATTATTATTGTTTTAAGTTTGCCTGAGCGGAGTACTAATAGATTTGACTCTGAGCTCTGTAGGCATTGGAGGCACTGCTTATATGTACTCTAAATTATACTTATATATGTATATGGACCTTGAGCCTGAAATAGTTTGCTTGATTGATTGACTTGATCCCACCTCTGGCTCCAGTTGTATCATGTTTAACAATTACTTGATCAAATATTAATAACTGTGCATTTATACATGTTTATTTTAAAGTTTGGGAATACTTTTCCTCTTCAAGCTATTTATGTTTTGCTGTCCAGAGGCAAGACACTTTACTCATTGCTTTTAGGCCATTTACATCGCTTTAGATTAGATTTTTGGACTAAACTCCTAAATCAACAACAACACATTTACAGTCACAACAGCAGATTATTATAGAAAGTGTTAAAGCTTTCAGTAGCTAAGATGTGTTTATTAAGTTGTTTGATTTGACAATTGCACTGTATTTTTGGACCTAATTATTCAGTTAATATCAAATAATAGAAGAAAACATGCTTCCTCATTTTCAAATTACATCTTGAAGTCATTAACCAACCTTTGTTATGTAGCAGATGATATTACAGCACATTTTCTTCCATTATTCATTGTGTGTGTCGTTTTTGTCGACAGTGGAACGAGACAATCCTCCGTGAAAATGCCTGAAATCACCACGGATCATTGGACGAGAAACAGGTGCAGCTTTTGGCGGAAATGTGCATCTTAATCGACGAAAACGACCAAAAGATGGCGCAGACACCAAAAAGAACTGTCACCTCAACTCCAACATCGACAAAGGTGAAAATCAACGTCTTAAACCGATATTTGTGTTTTTAAATGTCTTTGTTTTTTTAATAACAAGCTTGTCTTCTGCAGGTTTATTACACAGGGCTTTCAGTGTCTTTATTTTCAACAGTGAAGAAAAGCTGCTTCTACAACAGAGATCTGACGCCAAAATTACTTTTCCAGGTGAGTTATTTGATTTTTTTTCTTATTAAAATGTGATCAGTGTTTTAATAAAGATTAGTTTTAAAATATTGTCTAGTTGCAAGTAGTTTTCTATGTTATTGTTGCATTATTTTACCCTGGACTGTTGTGCTGTGAGTTATATATTTTATTTTTTGTATGTTGAGGCTGCTTCACAAACACGTGCTGCAGTCATCCTCTGCACACGGCGTCTGAACTGGAGGAAACAGACGCCATCGGAGTGAGAAGAGCGCTCAGAGGAGACTGGAGGCCGAGCTGGGGATCCCGATGGCACAGGTACAGCCAATGTCCACTCTGCTTTTAGTGAACAAAACTACTGTAGTAACTGTTGTGATCATTGACTCGTCGTTACAGGTTCCTCCAGAAGAAATGACGTATCTGACAAGAATCCACTACAAAGCTCAGTCTGACGGAGTTTGGGGCGAACATGAGATCGACTACATCCTGTTCATGCAAAAGGTTTTTCTTACTTTTTTCAATAAATAGCTATAGAAGTTGTGTTTTTATGACCAGATGGACTTCAGAAACAGAGTAACAGACATGTTAAAGTGCCTATGACTGGTTAAACTACTCACAGTTAAAGGGGCACTTTGTAGCTTTTGGACCAGAAATAGATACAAAGCATGTTTTTGTCATTTAGATTTCTTTCTTGCACTAAATAAATAATAAAAATCTGAGTTTTTAACGTGAGCAGGCTTGTATGGCCACAAAATAGACTATTTGGCCTATAGAAGGGTCCAGATTTTCCATTACAGTATTTCCATGGTAATGTTATTGCTTCCCAAGTCTTGTTAAAGTTGGGGTAACTACCTTTTTCAATTGTAAATTAGCAAACATTGTGTTTTCCATAAAAAATTCTATGATAATAGTAGCACTTTATGAAAAAACTAGACCACTGTGTACTGTCTAAACCACATGTGTCAAACACAAGGCCAGGGGGCCCTCCACATCACTTTATGTGGCCCTCAAGGTCTTGTAAGGTTTACTTTAATCTCTTATTAGTGCTGAGAATAAACTGGGTGACTTAAAGTGCATATGACAGGTTTCTACAAATTTCCCATTTTAATTTAGATTAGTGTATGAGCATAATGTTGTGTATTTTTGTCTTTAGAAGTAAAAACCTGTTACATTTATTACATGGTCACTAACCAACTCCAAAGTGTGAGGTCATAATCTATGAACAGGAAGTACCGTACTTTCTGGATTATAAACTGCTACTTTTTTCATGAGCTCTGAACTGTGCGGCTTATGCGGCAATGCAGCAAAACTATAGATTCTCATAGACTTACTATTAACAAGTGAGGCCTATATATGTACTTTATCATTTTTCTTCCTTAAATCTAGTGGGTGCGGCTTATATTCAGGTGCGCTCAATAGGGCAGAAATTACAGTAAATTTGTAATGAAGAAAAATGGCTTAACTGCAATGAACTGTGTAAAATGTTTAGTGAAATCCTAAATATAATGATCTTAACTTTATTTCAGTGAAATGAGTACTTCAACTTCTCATCTGCACTAACCTGATGAAATGATTTGTCTGAAACTTAAAGAATAATTATTTTTTCAGACTAATACAGATATAGATTCATGTTACGCCAATAGAGATCCAAAATTCAAATACAGAGACAATTATTTGTAAGGAAAAGATTCGTAATTAATTAATTTTACTTACAACCGGAGCTTTGAGGACAACAGTGATGCTAGTGTGACACTCCTGGTCTAAACTAAATAATAAATAATTTTTTGTTCTCATCAGGAACCGAATTTGTAAGTTTTCACAGGAAAGTGGTTCTTTTTAGCTAAATCTTGGGGTCGCGAGATGATTTTAAGATGCAATTTTACAAAAAATTACTTTGCATTTAATCAGTTTTGTTAACAGAAAGCAACCTGTTTGACTAGATTTTGGTCATATAAAGCAATAAACTACTAAAATATATTAATTTCAACCCAATTTTAATGTTTTTCCAACTTAAAATTATTACAGACATTTAATTTATTTTGTTGTGGGGGTCGTGAGTTCAATACTAATGGTTATTTTTTATTTAAAGTTTGGGAACCCCTGGCATAGAACATATTTATCCTTATTCAAAATTTCCAATGTATGTTTAACTGTGTACTCATTATCTAGTTGACTTTTCACCTCCAGAAAATTACACAGTGCACATTTTAAGATATTAATTTTTTAGATATTATGAAACATTTTAAACAGTGTGTCCATTTTTAGGATTTAAAATGTACTTCCTGTTCACAAATCATAAAAAATACACAATTCAGTGACAGATGTTTTCTAATCTCCTGTCTTCGAAACACCAGACTAAAAACTACATTATAACTCCAATATTTTGTGTGGTGGGTCACAAAAGCCTACAGTTGTTGTTTTAAGGGTTGCCATTGAAAAAAGTTGAAAGCCACTGATGTACTATTAGATTCAAAGCTCTTTCATTATAACACATCTAAAACACTTGATTTTAAAGTAATGTGTGTTTTTGTTTTGTTCATAATCTCATTTTAGGACGTGGAGTTGAACCCAGACCCAAACGAGATCCAGAGCCACTGTTACGTGAGCAAAGAGGAGCTGAAAGATCTGCTGCAAAAGGCCAAACTAAACCAGGTCCAGATCACGCCCTGGTTCAGCCTCATCGCCGACACGTTTCTCTTCAAATGGTGGGACAATTTACACGACCTGAAGCAGTTTATGGACCATGAGCACATCCACCGCATGTAAACAGCTACTACAACAATTACTACAAGGGTTCCCACGCCTCCTGGAAAACCTTGAACATAATCAACCCATTTTAGAACAAAAAAAAAAAGCATAGAAAATGTGAAAAACAGTCAAATATCCTGGAAAATAAAATGTATAACAGCTGGTATTTACACAGAGCAGCACGTTTGATCAGTCTTTTAATTCTTTATTTCTCAGCATGCAGATTTAAACTAAGTAAAGTCTGCTAGGCACAGCACGTTGTTTTGAAAAAAGGTTTGCCAATATATTTACCACTCTTTCTAGAACTGGGTATTATGACAAAAAAGTCATATCACAATTTTCTTGGAGCCAGAGTACAATTTCGATTTAATCACAATTCTTCTAGACTATTTTTTTACTAAATTAAAAAAAAATCATCTGCATTTCCAGAAGGTTCCTGCTTCACTGTCATATTGGCTTAAAAAAAATCCAAATAACCTCAGCTCTTCAATGAAAAAGTAATAAAATAATCAATTAAATAGAACTTTGTGATGCCTTTAGACATGACAATATGCTAAAATTCCATGTTTAAGCTATACATTGATATGTCAAACCTAAAAAAATGGCTAAAATTCACTTCTTTTATGACTTGAAACTAGTGCAACCCAAAAAACAACCTTCAAAATTTATACTAGACTTTAAAAACGAAGCCCAAAGTCGCTATAAAGAAGTTGACTTGACAACTCTGAGGCTAATTGAAGTAGGTTTGAAAAATTAGTCTGTATTTGAAAGACTTACAGATGCAATTAAAGAAAAAAAAGAAAGAAAATCAAGGTATGACGATTTCCTCAAAAAAGCAGATTGTGACAGATGAGCAACAGGCTCAGCTCATTACAAGCTGAGTTACAATAAGTTTGTTCTTTGCAAAGTTTGGTAGTAGCTAATAACGTTGTAATGTTACTTTCCTCATTGAAACATAGAGCTGGTCTGATCTGAAATCGTATTTTTTATAGTTTGTTCTACCAATATGTTGTCTGCTTGGTCAAACTGCTAGAATTCACCAGAATTCCTGAAAAATCTACTTTTTAGGTCAAAATTTCCTGTAGGAGGACCCCCAGACCCCCCACTCTTTGGTGCCACTCTATTATTGCTATTCACTTTATCTCGCCCGCCCACTTTTCCATGGCAACAGTTACATTAGCCCAAGTTTATATTACCTCTCACCGTTGCATTTGTTGCAGATCGCGCCGTTAACGTGTAAGCTACCTTAACAGAGCTAAACAGGAAGTGCAGTGCCAAGAAAAGTGGGTGGGCACAATAAGGGGATAGAGCGGACTGGTTCTCATGAGAAAAAAACAAAGGTTTTGTACTGGATTTGTTATACTTTGATTGTTATAGCTGTAGACAATTGGCTGCAAGACTTGGTAAATATAAAAAAAGCAGTAGCCTAATGTAGAAGTCATGATTATGTAAAATACTCGAAAAGGCAGTGGAAAATTTCTGTAACATATTTTTCGGCTATAAGTGGGAACCCTGTGTTTCTGCTGAAAACACGATTTGTCACTACCACCAGAGTTAATTTCTGTATTTTGTTCTTTGCAGTACTTTTGATTGTCTACTTTAGGTATTGAATGTGAACATTGCATTTATCTTCATTTTAGTAGTTTCAGTTACTTATTAGGCCAAAAGTGTTTGACCTATGCAGTTTAAATTTAGGTTGAAAATAACTGTAAACTTTCATAAACTGTTTAACAACCGAAGAATTACAATACAAATGTTTCAGTTGCGTTCACATTATATATTTTGTTTGTCATAATTTTTTTGTTGTTAGAATTTTTTGGAAAAATGTGCAAACCGATAAACCACAAGTGTTGAAACTTGTTTATAGATTGACTCCACAAAACAACAATCATGTCTTTGCAGTGGTTGTTGAAATTACCGCTTTTTTTTTTTTTACATTTTGCTATATGATGATTACAGAGACGCTTTGTGCTAGTTTTGATGATAGCTTCAGTATGTATAAAAAGTACAAAATAAAGAAATACATTTATTTTAACCCTCGCTGTTGATTCTGTTTGTTTCACACTTATCCAGGTCTCATACCAAATATCAGTTTTAACTATTTTCATTTATATCAGCCATATTTGAAGCGATGGATTAAGGGAAAAATTAGGCTTTCAGATTTCTACTAAACAAAAGCTTCACACAAAATAGCCCCAGATGGAAATAGCTTTTAGCCAAATCTGGTGTGTGTTTCAGTTAGGACGTTCATTAACAAAACTAACTAAATACGCCAAATAAATTGAAACTAAGATGCTATTTGTAGAAATTGCTCTTTTCTACAATTGAACTAATTTAATTTCTATCTTAAAAGATGCTTATTAGGTCGAGCATTTGTTGAGAAGTTTTAAACTGCCGTTAGCAAACAAGCTAGTCGAGCTGCACGGTTGCTATGACAACAGCAACGATCAGTTTATGTACATTTGCGCCATAAAGAAAATTCCTGCCAAAAAAACAAACAAAAATTTACGAAGCACATTTTATCTTTTTTTTTTTTTTCATAAAACCTGCCGTGTTGATGAGCAGTTTTTTTTTTTCCCAGATAAAACCAAGTCAGATTATTAGCTACAACGCCCAGTAGATGCAGCAGCTACATATAAAACAAAATGCAAGTATCAAGGTCGTTTTATTGTTCAATATATTTTGCAGCACAAGGCACGACAGCGACAAGTCTGACGATTATGACAATTTTTACACAAATTAAACATGAGCGATTTACACAAAACATTAACAACGACGTTTAGCACAAAGGAAAGTGACACATTTTAATACTGAGACAATATTAATGAGCTTGGACCAACAACAAAAGTCAAACATACAATTATTTATTACTATATTAAGACAAAAAAAAAACATCTGGTGGCAAAATGTGTAATTAATTATACTAGAAAATGTATCGATTATTTGGATTTTTTCATATTCAGATTTCTTTTTCAGACGATATTGCTGATACTTTTTTAGTTTTAATACATATAATTTATCATTTGAGCATTTGGCCCATTAAAACAAAATTATACTCAGTGAAATTATAAAACTATAAAATCTTGATCATTATTTATACTAAAACAGCCATTAAACTCAACTTACTGGTAACTTTTTTCAGACAAAAACATTTAATTAATAGAAAATGGCACTATGAGAGAATGTGAACATGATTTTAACAAAAGCATAGCAACAACAATGATTCTTTCTTGGCTTTAAAATTGCATAAAATAGCTATTTTCACTGTCATTAATGCCACTGGAGTAAACTTGGGTTTTTGTTGGACAGTGCAAGGTCAAGCATGTGCAATAAAAATCTATTTAAGAAGCTGATAATTGTGCTTAGAAGCTCAACTATGGCACCAGAAGCATTTGTAGCAATAAAATCAGAGCAGAAGCTGTATTTGGTCATAGTTTTGCATAGGAATATTTGTAATACAAGCTACGGATATTTAGAAAAGTTCAAAATTGTGTTTTAGTTCATGTATACTGGCATTTTGAAGGCAGGGTTGTATGTGGCACTATTTAGTCTAAGGCTTTCACTGCAGGCCAATCATCTCAAAGAGTCAAACAGTTACTCACAAGGCTCTGCAAGATAAACGCTTAGGTAAAATGTAGAGAGGAATCAGATTTTACTATAAACTACAAGGGAGAAAAACAATATTTACCAGTTATGAGGTAAAAAATAGATACCCCCAGCTAATATTTTTACAAGATGAAGAAAATCAATTAAACTATCGCCCATCAAACTATGGCGTAGCTTTCCTCCAGGTACTTCCGGTTTCCTCCTACAACTAAAAACATGTCCAATGTGCCTCTCTCTTCTCTCCAGGACTACTCGGGTACAAGCATCTCTACCATTGTGCTTAATGTAATTGTACATTTTCAATAATATACACTAAAAATGTAAATTTCTGCTTCTTACAATTCTATTGTGATCTAAAGGTGGACGTGGACTGTGTAAATATGCATCCAATTTCCCATAAATATAATATTCTTTGAAAATAGAATACTAGAAAAGGTTTCAAAGGTTGTCATCTGGACAAAGTTTCAGAAGATGTAGATCAGAGGTGTACAAACTTTTTTCTCAATGGGCCGCATTTTGAAGGTTATAAGAGCGGAGGGCCAAATAATACATGGCTGTGAATGAATGATTAAAATTTTGCCTTTGACCTAATTTTAATAAAATACCACACTTTAACAAACATTAAACATTCATTTTAGGTTTCAAAGTCATCAAAATCATTGTTATTTCAACCATGATAGAAGAATTGCTCAAATTTGACTTAAAAATGACACTTTTAGTAATCTAGCAGTAAGTCTGAGGTCAAAAAAAAAATTGGTGCAAAGCCCTATTGTCATGACTATACATACTGCAATAACCTGTTCATACATTTGACCTATAGAAAGTCGAAATGTCTAGATCTTTAAAAACTTTGTTCAGATGACACATTTTGAAGCCCTTCTTGAGGAAGAATTCTATTTGCACTAACCTGCTATTAAAATGTTAGACAGTATGGCCTTACTTTGGCTTAGTTTAAGTTTAGTTTAGTGTCACCATGGAGACAAGTGTGTGGCACTACCAGGCTAAGTTAAAAGTCAGATCTGTGGAGAGGAGCTGTATTTGTTTTTAAAGGTGCACAGTGTACCTTTCTGGAGGAAGTCAACAACTACACAATTAATTAGAAACAGAAAATTAAAAACACACTTTGGGACATTCTGAATGGGAATAAATACTATTTGTGCCATAATACTATTCGTGCCATTTAAAATACAGCTCCATTAACAACTTTTCTGTGGAAGACCAAATAACAGTTCATTTTGTGACCATGAAAAGTAAAGACAAAGTTTTGTATTATTTGTTTGGTGCAACAAAGAAATCTAAATGACAAACAACTTTTCTTCAAGTCTGTTTTAGGTCTGCACCTTTAAGCCCATGTTGTATCAATCAGGAAAACATTCTACGCAAAGTAATGACATCACTATTAGAGTCTTGCAGAGGATAGATACTCTTCAAGAAAAGTTACACAGTACACCTTGAAATAATTAACTAAAAGTACCACATACAACCCTGCAATATATATGGTTTGTATTGTAATTCTAGCTACACGTAAAAAGTTTAAACAAGCACAGAGATATGTGTAAAAGTCCATAGGTTCTCACCATAATGTACCATAAAGATTAAACTGCTACACAGCTATTGAACACTAGATACATTAGCATAAACCGCTAAAATGACTAGCTACTGTTGAGGTTATAGTACAGACATGAAGTGGTGTTTGCGAGTGAGTTTTTGTGGCACCTTTTCCCTCATTTCTTCCAGTTTTTCCCGCTGTTTTTTTTTGTTGTTGTTGAACGTTCAGGCAGATCCAGTCGGTTTTGGAGCAGCAGCGGTGGAGTTGGGAGGAGTTAGCTTCATGACGTTGAAAAACTCCACCAGCTGAGAGGGAACTTCTGCCAGCACGCTTTTGGCCAGCGCTTCTCTGGGAGCCTGGAAGTGAAGAAGACGAAGAGAAGGAATCAGAAAGCGGTTTGAATTAGAATAAATGGTGAGATGTGGACAAAGTTTGTGATCATAAATGAGGCATGCAAAGAAAGCAGCAAGTAAGCTCCGCAAAACAAGAAGAGAAACAGTGGAGGGAAGCGATAGTAGTGTGATGTTTATGAAAGTAACTTGTAACATCCAAACATTTAAAGTGCGTGTGACAGGTTTGAACGTTTTTCAAATTTGTATGTAGTTTGGTAGATTAATACTTGTTGTAATTATAAATGATAGTTTTACATTCATCAAGAACGAGTTTGTGGAGAAAAATGTGAAATCTGTTGAAAATACCAGGAAGTAGAGCGGAGACAAGGATAATTTCGCAAAGAAACTGATTTTTATGGCCTTGTAAACACACATTTAACAAAAAAGTGAGTTCTAGTGTATTTTTATGGCTCAAGTTGAAAAAAAAGTTACATTTGAAGAGTTTGGGCCCAAATTATTAAATGGTCGCTAGGCAACTACCTAGCGTGATGTCATCATTGAGGAACAGGAAGTACATTTTTAATGCTAAAAATGTCCATACTGGAATAAAATTTTAAAAAAGTTTAGTAAAACCTTAAATATAATGATCTTAACTACGTCTTTGTGAAATGAGTAGTTCAACCTGTCATAGGCACTTTAACTTTAAAAGAGACCTGTTACCATAATATAACAGTATTGTCCCATTATCAGTTTACTAAAAGATGTATTTTGATCAATGTTTGAGTAATTAGCAAAAAGTCTTCTATACTAACAGACTAAAGGCTGACATATTCTGACAGAATAGTCACAAAACAGAATCTGGGGGTCGCAAGATAATATATGATAAGATAATTTTTTACATTGAAAACAATATGTTGCAGTGAATTTTGGTCATATAACACAATAAAACACTAAATTAAAAAACTGTTTTAAATGGTTTGATATCTGTTTCATTTTGCCGTTGGGGTCATGAGTTGTTGGCATGGAAATTTTGGAGATCCGAGTCTGGAAATTTTTGGGAATCCTTGTTGGCTAATCTCTGTTCTAGTTTTATTATTTTTTATTTTGTAGAGATAGGATCAGTATTGACAAAGATATTTAGTCCTAAACTGAAAAAAAAACATCTGTCACTTCCTGATTTTGGTCTCAAGTCTGAACTTTCTCGTTTATTGGGACCAGACCATGGTTTGCACTGAGGCTGCAAAGTTAATTGAAATCGAATCAAAATCACAGTGGAAATGGATGCAATTAGCAAACTGCAAAGGCTGCAACTTAAAAGTCCCACAATTTCCTTCACTAACTACAAAAAATGTGACTCTATGCATAAACTGTTCATCTTGTAGATTAAATGTTTTAAAATGGTTGAGATGGGCTTATTTTTATTTATTTATTTGTTGTTTTGTCATATTTTATTTAGTCAGTTCTCTCTAAAAACACAAATACCGTAATTTCTGGGCTATAAGCCGCTACTTTTTTCACGAGCTTTGAACACTGCGGCTTATAAGGCAATGCAGCAAAATAATAAAAACTCATAGACTTACTATTAACATGTGCGGCCTATATATAATTTTTCGTACTTAAATCTAGTGGGTGCGGCTTATATTCAGGTGCGCTCAATAGGGCCGAAATTACAGTAATATGTTATCTGTGAATCCAAATTCTAATATTAAATTAAAATGCAAGTGTACTGGCAATAATTGTAAGAAAAAATATTGCAATAAGATAATTAAAAAGAGTTTGTTTAAGATTTGTAAACGTCTGAGATACTAGTTCCCTCACAGCAGTTGCACATTTGTTTGCCTGTTGCTATGGTGACGACCACAGAGTGTGTTAAAACTGCATAACCAAGTTCTTTACTGCGCTTATGCCGCGGCTACAAACAAATATTTCACCTGTGAATCTTAAAATCTAGTTTACGGTGTAAAAAAGCCTCTAAGTTATAAGTTATTTCTTTGGTTTTAATCAAAGCTAGTTCCTTCACGGCAGTTGATCCTCCTCTGTTTATCCGTTGCTATGGTGACGGCCACAGAGCAGTGATTTAGAATGTGATTTGCCGGAACTACTTGTGCATTTAGTTAGCATTGGATTTCTTACTGAAACTAAATAAAACAGCGTGTTAAGTTTAGTAGGAATTAAATCGGAAAAACAGAAAGCACAATACAAACAGTAACATACACATAACTACACTCAATTATAAATGTGACTTAGAAAAACTGCCAAAACGTACTATTTGGCTGCACATGAATGAATGAATGAATGAATTAATTAATGAAATGGGCCATGCAGTTAGACGGTGTAGCAGCAGGCGGAGTGATGGTATTAAACATTTGGGATTGGAGGTACCCCTAGGATGGGCTGGGCTCATGAGGAGGCTTCAGTTTCATTAAAGCGAAGTATGACGACAGTTGCTGCGGTAACTCGGCCAAAACGCTCTGGGCTAAAGCCTGGACGGGCGCCTGCAATGACACAAGGAACAAATGTGTAAGGTGTACTCACTCATCTGAGGGACTGACATATATACCGGGGAGGGTTTAGTTTTGAAGTGTATAATCAGAAACTAATAGGAACTGAAAAGCTACATTTCTACATGCTTGGAGACTTGTAGGCCGTGATTTTCCCCTCTGTCTTAAAGCATGGTCTTAGTTATTCCTCTGTTGGCCACTAGTGCTCTCTCTCCAAGCGCTATATGTGACAAGTGAGCAGTGCATTAATATCACAGGCAAAAGTTAACTGTAGAGCAGCTTCAGTTTGAAAACAAGTGTAATAATAGAAATCTATGCTCATGATATCCTTTAACAACTTTGTCTAAAAATGTGTCCTTTCTTTTACATAAAGCCTGTTGACTTAAAGTTGGGGTAGCTTACTTTTTTAGGTTTAAATTGGTAAACTTTGTGCTTTCCACTTTAATAGTATATAGTAAATATACTATTAAAGTGTGAAAAAATGAGACCTCAGAGTACTGTCTGAACTGAATAATCAAGAGTTTTAGTTCTAATCAGGAGCTGAATGCTGCGTTCTGATTGGCTGAGCTTGGGTGGTCCTCTCCAGTTTCACTTTGTTGTTTGTGAAAAAAAGTTTATAAGCCATAAATGCAACCAAAATGAATGCATGTTGGTATTAACTATGTGTCGAAGGATTTATGAGAGGAAGTTGTCAGATTTAAAACCTAAATTGTGTTTGTCTTGTAAAAATCAGCTACTCCACTTTTAATAAAAAGATAATCAGATCTGAGACTGAACATGGGACAGTGTAAGTGTGAATGCTATGGCAAGTCAAAAGGGTCTTGTTTTGAACGCGTTGACACCTTTTGGACGTGCGTAAAATGCACGTGGCACAACTTCTTGACGTGCGTACAAACCGTGCGTCTTGTATTATGGAAATACATGGTAAGGTATCTGAAAAAATCGAAATAAATATATATATTTTTTGAAAGCCCAGATATCTAGCTTCTGTCAAATAAAAGATGTTTCCCTACATGAGAGCAGTTAGCAGGTGGTCGAGGGGTTAACACCTCTGTCTTCTGAACAATTTGCCTTTTCATAACCTCGTTCGACTCCCGGCTTAGCTCTTAGGTTGTAGCGCTTGGAGAGAGCGAACTAGTGGCCAACAGAGGAATAACTAAGACCATGCTCTCAGACAGAAGGGCAAAATCACGACCTTATTATGGAACCACTTCTTCTTTTCTGAGTTTGTAACCACGTTGTATTGTGCGTTCTTTGAGTAATTTTGCATTGTCCCACATGCTCCAGTGCTTAGAAAATCCCTGTTATCACCTATTTGAAAAAACAAAAAAGAATCTATACCATCAACCACACAACAAAACCCAGCAGAAACCCTGATTGTTTGATTGTTTGGTGAGTAATGAACGTTAAGTGTAAATAAGCCACATGCGAAAGAGCAAAACCCACATCAGACTTTTCATCGGGCTTTTAAAACTCACGTCTTTGAACTGTCTGAACGGGACAAACTGCACGATGTCCCTCATGGCCGGCTCTCCCGTCATCGACCTCAGACGCCCGTCGTCTCCGTCCAGGAACTCCATGGCGCTGAAGTCGGCCCCGCCCACTCCCACGATGATGATGGACATGGGCAGACGAGAGGCGTTCACGATGGCACTGCGCGTCTGGTCCATGTCTGTGATCACGCCGTCAGTGATGATCAGCAGCACAAAGTATTGCTGCAAAACGAGAGATACAATGTCAAGCAATTGCTAAAAAAACACACAAAATTGTAATTACGACTGTTGTTTTTAAGATATAACTTTCAGTTCAACCTAAAATGGAAAATTAAAATCCTTTTAGATTGATCATTTATGTGACATTAAAAACACATATAGTATTATAATCTTTTCAAGTACGTGTTTTTTATTTACAACAAAAAGAAAAAAAACCCATATATCAAATCTAAAACCTCCTGTTACACTGGAACTTTTAAAGGTAAGGTTTATTAAGTACAATGTACAATTACATTAAGCACAAAGGCAGAGATGCTTGTACCAGATTCTAGCTTCACAGCTAATTTACATCTGTAGTCCTGGAGAGGCACATTGGACATGTTTTTAGTTGTAGGAGGAAACCGGAGTACCCGGAGGAAACCTACACAGACACGGGGAGAACATGCAAACTCCACATAGAAAGGCCCAGGCGGCCCGGGAGTCGAACCCAGGACCTTCTTGCTATGAGGCCAGAGCGCTAACCGCTGCGCCACTGTGTCGCCATTAAATTACGTTTTACCTTAAATACTTTGATAAATGTACATTTACTTATGGTTCTGTTCAACTAAACTAATGTGAAAGAATATTGAAAAACATACTTATAACTTCAGTTGTTAAAATTCTTTTATAGTTACAGATTTGAAGTAAACCCAATAATGACGAATGCTTGTGTTCATGTAATATAATGACACACAAATATAGTTAAATTTTGCATAATTTTGCATTTTGCAGTGCTTTATTTTTAGGCTGAGTATTTATAATCACAATTATCAGACACAGACAGAAAACGATAATTATCTGTTAAATTACTCCCTTTAATTTATGATCTAAGTGATGTTTTTATTATTCTCTTTTATTGTCATTTCTCGCGACCCATTCCTAGAACAGAAGCATTGTGTAGGTCTGTCATGTTCAGAGCTGTGACTCTATGAAACAAAACACCACTGACTGTTACTGAAGCTTCTAAAAGCTACATTTAAAAAAACTCTTGAAAAAACACATGCTGACAGAGACTTGAGTGTTGATTGTTTGTAGCAGACGTTTGTGTAAAATTGTATGTAAATGTATAATGTAAATTGCTGGTAATTTGTATTTTTGAATAGGACCCCAGGAAGAGTAGCTGTTAACTTGGTGACAGCTAATGGGGATCCAAACAAATAAACAAATTCTTATATAGATTATTTTCAATTATAATTTTGTTAACTCTTCCCTTGCAAAAAGGCCAACGCAGCCGCCACAACAACAGACTCCACCCTCCCTCTCTAGTTATTATAATAGTTATAATCTCAATGGAGAAACCAACCTAGCAAGCAACAAGCAATTATCTGACCTTCTTAACATGCATTTTTTGCATTGTTCTGTCCTTCAAACGTGCTTTTTAGCATTCCCACTCTGGAATCCAACGCACGAGAACCAATAAAGACGTGCCCTAAAGCCCACATGACAGAAGTATGTTTGAAGGACAGGAACAACACAAATAATGCATTCAGGGTTTCTGCATGGAACAAGAGGGCAAAATTCAAGACTTTTAAGGCCTTTTTAACAAACAATTTAAAGTGAACCCTGACTATAAAAATAAATATAGCTAAAATGCTAGTACAGGTCATGTTTGCTAAAATAAATTACAAACAAATAAAGAACGGCTTACTATTTTATAAAATTGTCATTGTTTTCAGGCCCCTGGGAGCCGCCATATTGTCCAGACGCAATGCATTCTGGGTTGATGACATCAAATGGTTGCTTTTGGTTGTTGCCATGGTTACTCCTGTAGTTCGATCAGTGAACAGTTGATATAATTAAAAATATAACACCACTGACAGTGCCTAGTTCTTGTCTCTTCCTCTTGATTATCTTCAGTGTCACTAGATTCCACATATTCGTTCTGTGTTTGGCCAAACTCCGGCTCAAGCTGAAAAGATTTAACTGAAGAATTCATGTTGCTTAGTTACCTGCTACTGCCTGTTACCTTGACAACCACCAGAGGGCAGACAGCCAACCATTTGTCGTCACATCCAGGACAAAAAGGCAGCCATGTAATTTCTTTAAAACGTGATTTTGATAAAACTACAAATACTTCCGAGGTTTTTGTCCTGTATTTATATAAATGATGATATTATGTCTTTTAGGGTAAAAATGTGATTATAGCCAGGGTTCACTTTGACCTACTCGTGAGTCAGGATCTATAGTTTTTTTTTACAATACTGCTTCTTAAGATATAATTATGAAATATATAATGAATTAACAAAAAATGCAATTAATACAGCAAGTGACCATCCCATCTACCCCACCAACCAAATAACAGAAGATACAAACCAACTGTGCTATATTACTGCGCAAACCCTGTGCATTATATTTGTTTTATAATAACTACTCAATATTTCTTTCTTATTGTATTTTCCGTACAATGTGTGAATGTTTTATCTTTATTGATCTGCAGCACTTTGGAAACAGTTTGTAAAATGCGTTGGATTGAAAAAAAAAAAAAACCAAAACACATATGTAACAATATGAATGAGCTGTTACATTCACTGTCAACACGACTGTGGGAAATCTCGATAAAACTAGAATAACCTTGGCAGTGCATCTAAGAACGTTGTACGATATTATTAAACAACTCCGCTCTGAGTAAAACTGGCTCCTCTCCATGGGTGTCGCTGCGTTACTATAGCAACGGTTCAAACAGCACGTCGAGATCTGACTTGTTTTAGTTTATTTCAGTCCGATAAGTGAATTTCAATAGCCAATTCTTGATTGATTATTACAATTCACATAATTTAGATGATAAAATGACAGCAGCACATTCCTAATAAGAACGCACTGTTATTATATTAGGAACGGTGCGTACTCTTATACATTTTTATGCTGACTTTTTACAGATGTCATCACCATTTTTTTTTTGACCTGCTGCATTTAAATTACACTGCTTTCTTTATAATATAAGTCTTGTTTTTTTAAGCTACATTTCAGATTGAACAGAAATTACACGAGAATTGAGTAAATGTATGGTTTCCGATGTAAAAACTAAGGAATAGTCTTGATTCTTGATACTAAATATAATATGATGCCACAATTATAATTAAAAATGCTCTTTAAACATCAAAATTTCAACAAATTACAATATACTTTCTTTATTAAACATTTTGGTTTTAAACTACCTTTGATAAAGCTCAGGATTATTATAAAACTCATCAGAAAATATTACAATTTGTCTTGCTAATGTGATCTTTTAGATATCGAAGAGTATAAAATGAGTATCTAGTTTTAGTACCAGTTTTAGTAAAGATTATTATCTGATTTTCGATACTTTTGACAACCTCTCCAGGACGTTACTTCAGCTCAAATTTGGCAAAAATCATGTATTCAAGTCTGTTCTAAACAACTAATCGATTAATCGAAAGAATAATCGCCCAACTAATCGATTAGTAAAATAATCGTTAGCTGCAGCCCTAAAAAAATAATAATAATTTTTAAAAAAGCATGAAAAAAATAATCACTTGAATCAAAACGAAAAAACAGTATTTCTTAAAATTTTTACGTCATAACAGAATTAATGTATGTTTTTGAGAATCAAACTTGACATTGCCTCTCATGAGCTGTTACCGCAACTCGTAATTGTCAAAATTTACAAGACAATTTTCCAAAAAAATAAGTCCATAGTTGCTATAAAAGGCAGACTTAAGTCCTATTCGCACGGCCTAATATTTACCTCGGGATCTCATGTAAATTGTAATAATTACGGACGTCATCTAAGGCTGCATTCACTATATAAACAGAACCGGACTCGGCTCGATTGGGAACCAAAGTTGCAACATTGTATCTTTCTCTAAACTGGCCCGGTTCGCGTTCACAATACACTGTTTACCAATCGAATCAGCGCAGTAGAGACACATCTGCTCCTCGCCTGTAGAGGCGCTGTGACAGAAACACGTTACGTCACCTGCAAAGAAGACACCCGGCTTCTCGGCTAACAGCGGCTACAGAGCTATTCTTTCCTCTCTTTCTCTCTCCTTTTCCGTGTCTCTCTCTCCCTCTCTTTCTCTCCTGTCTCTTTTCTCTCTGTTTCTTTCCTCTCTTTTTTGTATCTCTCTCCCTCTTTCTTTCCTCTTTTTCTCCTGTGTCTCTCTTTCCCTCTCTCTCTTTCTCCCTTCTCTCTATCTCTCCCTCCTCTATCTCTTTCTCTCTCTCTCTCTTTCTCTCCCTCCTCTCTCTCTCTCTCTCTCTCTCTCTCTCCTCTCTTTCACTCTCTCTCTCCCTCCTCTCTCCCTCCTCTCTCACTCTCCCTCCTCTCTCTCTTTCTCTCAATTTCAATTTCAATTTCAAAAGGCTTTATTGGCACGATTGCACAACAACATTGCCAAAGCAAAAATAACAATAATAACAGTAATAACAACAATATAAACAACAATCAATATTCTAAATAACAATATATACATATATATACATACACACACAGGTCAGGTGGTTGTATCAGATGTGTGGTTGTTGTGGTTGTCCCTCAGGTTGTGGCACAGTCGGACATATTTAGCTGCTGCTAAGCTGCTGACTCTGTTCTCTCCAAGAATGTGTTGCATTTTGGTTTGTTCAGGTAGAGAATCAAAGCCAGGGACCTGCTGGTTCATTTTGGAGAAGAACTGGCCTCTGATGTTGTCATATTTGCTGCAGTGAATGAGGAAGTGTGTCTCTGTCTCCACTTGTCTGAGTGGACATAGTTGACACAGTCTGTCCTCTGTGGGCAGCCAGGTCTGTCTGTGTCTGCCCGTCTCTATGGCCAAGCTGTGGTCACTGAGTCTGTACATGGTCAAAGTCTTTCTTAGTTTCTCATCAGTCACGGTGCTTAAATATTGTGCCACCGTGTACTGTGTCTCTCTCTCTCCCTCTCTCTCCCTCTCTCTCTTTCTCTCTCTCTCTTTTCCCATGTATCTCTCTCCTCCTTTTTCTTTCTTTTCCCTCTCTCTCTCCCCCTCTCATGTTCCTCTCTCTCTCCTTTTGTCTCTCTTTCTCTCTGTATTTCTTTATAACTTAAAAGTCTTAAGTTGAAAAGATTAGACTCACATTGTCAAGTTCTATCAACATACAGATTTAAGTTAGTTTAACTTTCTGGCCTTTGGATTTTTTACAGTGTGAAAGTATTGCTCAGCTACATTTACTCACAGCTGCAGTGGTCTGTTGTAGAGCCTGGTTGGCGAAGGCGGCCACGTGGTTGATGATGGGAGAGAAGTTTGTGGGACCGTAGAGTTTGACTTGAGGGAGGCACATTCGATAAGCCTCCACGATTCCTTCGACACCTGAAACAGCAAAACATTTTATTCAAATTTTATTCAATCTTAAACTAAAAATGTGTGTAAATGTGACTGATTAAAAGCAGAGACAGTTACCGGCACAAAATGGGTTTGATGGGTTGAAATTCAGAGGAAACTCGTGGGAAACCTGTAAAGAAAACATTTGTGTATTTTATAGCAGGGAGGGTTGAGAAGGGTTGATAGCAAAAATTACATCAATAGTGCCTGAATCAAACAAAACAAAGACGGCAGCTCCTGTGGATGTTCGTGTTTCTGTTGCTATTGATTCGGTTTTAGCAGAAATACAGGTTTTACTTTTTGAAAGAAAAGTGACACTTGTTCTATTCGATGTGACCATTGGATAAGTCATTAAGATTTGTGTTTGTGATTAGTTAAGCACAAACTAAGGAAGCCGGGCACTAGTTGACAAGCTGCCCAATCAGCTCAAAATATTTCATTAAACGTCCCACCTTTTCCTGTACACTTTAAGCGGCGAAGGTTCCAGATAGATAACGTGGAAGTTTAACACACACAAGTATTTTATGCATTATATTAGAACATTGTTATTTACAGGCTGTCAACAGTGATGCTTTTTCCACAGACAGTGATATTAGGGAACTTTGCCAAAATGCCAGAAGCTTTGACAGTTATACTATAAGGATTAAATTTGATATAAAACAGTGTTTTTACAATGTTTTAAACACCAAAAAAAATTCTAATATACTACCAAGAAAAGAACACTGCCCCTACAGTGAAACATGGAGGAGGCTCGGTTATGTTGTTATGTTCTAGGGCTTTGCTGTATCTGGCACAGAGTCTCTTGAATCTGTGAAAGGTACAAGGAAATCTTAAAACTATCAAGGCATTTTGGAGAGAAATGTGCTGCCTAGTGTCAGAAAGCCTGGTCTAGTCACAGGATTATTCTAAGGTGGCACAGAACATCTATGAGCCCAGAACATCTGTGAAAGGAGCTAAAACATGCATCTGGAGAAGACAGATTTCAAACCTGACACAATTGGAGGAGATTGCTCACAAGAAACCGGCCTCCTGCTGGTGCCCAGAGTCAGGACTAAACATGGGGAATCGGCGTTTCAGTTTTATGCAGCTAAGATCTGGAACAGTCTTCCAGAAAATGTAAGACAGGCTTCCACTGTGACAATTTTCAAATCTAGGCTGAAGACTGCCCTTTTTAATCATGCTTTTAACTGAAATATTTTAAGTTATTGTTGTACTTTTTAATGTATGTATTTATTGTTTTTATATTTTTATGCAGTTCTTTTATACCTGCTTTTAACTGTGTTGATCTGTTTTTATTGTACTTGTGCTTTACAAGTGCTTTACAAATAAACTTTGATTGACTTTGATTGAGGACAAAACACCTGTGACAGGTGCACCAGTCTCACACATAGTTACACAAATCGTTTGATTGCAGTGATCGCCACAAAAGGATGTTCAACTAAATATTAAGTTATGGATACTATCATTTCTGTCCAGGCTTGTTTCATTATTGTTATTGTTTTATATAATTGTGTTGATAAACGATTCAAAAGTAATGGCTGATTTTCATTGCTTAATTTTCAATGCATTTTATTGTATGTTTTGAGTGATTTCAGTGGCCACAGTGAGCTTCTCTTTCATGATCAGAGGGGCATAAACAACTTGGTCCACGTGTGTAGATCAACAAAACATTTCTCAAACTATTTAGAAATGTTCTGTTTTAGGAGACTTCCGCCTACGTCATGGCCTGAGCAGCACGCTTTTTCTCGGCTCCGACAGACTCTCTTAAAAATAACCGAAAATAGACAGATAAACAATAAATGAACACCAGACTCCGCGAAAAAGAAGCCATGACGACCACGTCGAACTCGAAAACCTTAAAAAAAGACACAAAAGGGGGCAAAAATGAAGATGGTAAGACAGGGCCCAAGCAGCTAACGCTAACCGAAGCTATGGCTCTGGATGCTAACCAAGCCTCATCCAAACCTATTGGAGAGGCTAATATGGAAAGCGATGTGCTAGCAGAGCTGCGGCAGCTCAGACAAGAAAATGCCACCTCTTTTCGGGAACTGAAAGAGTCATCTACCAGACTCGAGACAAAAATGGAGGAGCTTAAACGCCAAACAGAAGGACTAGACAAAAGATTGACGGAGGCGGAGGACCGAGTGAGTGTTGCGGAGGACGGACAACGGCGACATGACCGGGCGCTAAGCTACTTGCTACGTAAAGAGATGGAGCTAGCAAACAAATGTGACGACATGGAGAACCGTCTCCGACGCAATAATATAAGGCTATATGGGATCCCCGAAGGGGCGGAAAAGGACGACATGATCACCTTTCTTAAGGATTTTCTGCGGAGTGAGCTGAAGCTACAAGACGGGCTGGAGATCCAACTGGAAAGAGCGCACCGGGCTCTCGGACCGAAACCCAAAGACGCGCAGCCCCCACGCTCCATCATAGCTCGCTTTCTGGACTTTCAGGTGAAACAGGCAGTTCTACAGCAAGCGTGGAAACAACGTGATATCCAATATGAAGGCCGAAATGTATACTTTGATCAGGACTATTCGCCAGATTTACAAAGAAGAAGAAAGAAAGTTCGTGACGTGATCAAAATGCTGCGGGAGAGAAATATCAAAGCTCAGTCACCCTATCCTGCTAAACTGAGAATATTCCTGCCTTCGGGCACCAAAGTATTCTCCTCCTTGCTTGATGCTCAACCTACGTTGGAGGAGTTGGGTCTTGCGGTGGCGATGGAGGAGAGAGACGTGCTTGACATGGAGGTGGCGCGGGGTGGATGGACGACACAAGTCAACGGGAGGAAGAATCAACACCAGCTAACCACTTCAGAAATTAGAGGCCTCATACACACAGACTACAACTCCTAACTTGAGGTACAAGAGAGAGCAGAAAAGGTAAAGGGAATGAGGAAGGAAAAAAAAAAAAGATGTTAATATGAACACTAAATGACTATGATAATAATGTTTATCTGCCTTGTAGATAAGAGTTTGTATAATGAAAACACTTTCGGTTTGGAAGATAAGATTTAGTTTTATACTAGGGCTGTCGGGATGGGGTCTTTATTTTTTGACATGATGGTTGCTTGGCATTTAAGGCGATCTGACAAAGACAGGTCAACCTGGGAGATCGCTGTAGTTGCACTACGTGCACATTTACTGGGGGAGAATGCCCTTTTATTATTTATTTTTACTTTTTTATTTTTAGGGCTCAACCCTGGGCTTTTGGAAGTCGAAGATTTGTTATGTTCTAAAAGTTTTGGTGTTACTGCATTGTTCAGCAGTTCTGTTGATAGGCTCTCATTATTGCATGTAAATGTTTCGCTTTCGTCCTTACTGGTTTTATTTTTACAAAAATGTACAATTTGAAAATTATTAGCTATAATGTAAATGGGGTTAACCATCCTATAAAGAGGAAAAAATTCTATCTCAGTTGAAGAAATTTAATTGCTCAATTGCGCTGCTTCAAGAGACCCACCTAGATGAAAAAGAACATCTTAAGCTTAGAAGGGAGTGGGTGGGTCAAGTTTTTGACTCATCTTATAAAGAGGGAAAAAAGAGGGGTGTGGCCATTTTGATACACAGAGCATTAGGTTTTATAATGGAAAAAATTCAAAAAGATAAAATGGGGAGGTACATTTTGATTGTTGGAAAGATAGGTCTTGTTAAAATTTCAATTTTAAATTTATATGCCCCAAACGAAGACGATCCATCTTTTTTCAAGAAAATATCTAAAATCATAGCCTCATCGACAGAAGGATTTTTAATTGTAGCAGGTGATTTTAACTGTGTAATAAATCAAAGGTTGGATAAACAACCATCTGACCAGGGCCCAATTTCAAAGAAGTCTAAGGTGTTACGCAACATGATGGATCAGTTGGGCTTAGTGGATGTATGGCGTCTGAGACACAGGAAGGAACGAGATTATACGTTCTATTCAAAGGTTCATTCTAGCTATTCTCGAATTGATATGTTTTGGGTACCAAAAAGAGAGGCATATAAAATTGTAAATTGTCAGATGGAACCAATAACCATTTCAGACCATGCTCCACTAACTCTCACACTAAACATTGAAGAAAACTCCAGTGTGAAACACTGGAGATTGAATGTCTCACTTTTGAATGATAAAGATATAGTACAATGTGTTAAACAGGAACTGAAAGATTTTTTAGAATATAATGACAATGGTACGGTATCTGACTCAACATTATGGGACACCGCAAAGGTGGTGTTGAGAGGAAAATTAATTGCACTCTCATCAAAAAGAAAGAAGGACAGAGAAAAAGAACAACAAAAGTTGGAAAGAGACATTTCAATTTTAGAAAAAGAGCATAAAAGAACAAATAGCGAAATTACTTTGAAGTCGCTGAAACAATGCAGAGAATCATTGAACGATTTATTAACATACAAAGCAGAAGGCGCCCTGCGCTTTGCTAATCAAAAATATTACGAATCAGGAAATCGAGCCAGCAGGCTCTTAGCTTTTCAATTACGCAAAGCTCAATCTAATCGTACAGTTGCACAAATTATACATCCCACATCAAAAACGACAGTATCTCACCCTAAAGATATAGCTAATGCATTCTCTACCTACTATGAAACACTATATAATTCTTCTGATGTTGTTGACAAAAAAGAAAAAATAGAAAATTTCTTAGAAAAAATTAACTTACCAACTTTAACTGATCCCCAATCTAAAATGTTAGTTGAACCAATTTCAAAAAAGGAAATTGAAGACAGTATTAAAAATTTAAAGTCTAATAAATCTCCGGGGGTAGATGGTTACCCAGGGGAATTTTATAGGTGTTTTAAAGCAGAATTACTTCCAATATTGCAGAGAGTATTCAATTATGCATTATCAAAAGGTGATCCGCCTAAGTCTTGGTCTCAAGCATTAATTCAGTGATTTATAAAGAGGACAAAGACCCAACAAATTGCTCTTCCTATCGGCCAATAAGTTTGTTATGTTGTGACTCAAAATTGTTGTCTGCAATACTGGCCAGGAGAATTCAAAAGATAATTAATAAATTAGTAGCCTCAGATCAAACTGGTTTCATGCCAGGTCGTCTGGGATTTAATAATATCAGAAAGACATTAAACATTATGACACTTGCAAAGTCCAGACCAGACCCCTCAATGCTTCTCAGCCTTGACGCTGAGAAAGCATTTGATAGGGTAGATTGGGTTTATTTGGATTGCACGTTGAGAACAATGGGGTTTCATCATGACTTTATAAAATGGATTAAGGTATTGTATATGAATCCAACCTCAAAAGTAAGAGTAAATGGTTGTACTTCAGAAGCGTTTAGGCTGAAAAGAGGAACCAGGCAGGGTTGTCCTCTCAGCCCACTGCTATTTGCAATTAGTATAGAACCTTTAGCAGAGAGAATTAGAGAAGACTGTAAAATACAAGGAATTTCAATAGAAAAATATGAATACAAATTATCGCTTTACGCGGATGATATTATTTTGTATATCAATAATCCGCTGTCCTCTATCCCGGCACTTTTGGACTGCTTGCAAGAATTCGGAGTCATTTCTGGGTATAAAGTCAATGAGACGAAATCAAATGCTATGATGTTAGTAGGTGAGAGACCAAAGGAATTAGACAAAGTGGTACAGTTCAACTGGCCTAAAAAAGGTTTTAAATATCTCGGAGTCACAATCACTCCACAGGCGTTGCAGCTGTATGATGAGAATTATAAAAAATTGATATCTAATTTTAAGCTTGATTTGGAGAGGTGGGAGGTCCTCCCTCTGTCTTTCTTAGGTAGAATTGAAACTGTTAAGATGAACATCCTCCCTCGGCTTTTGTATTATTTTCAGGCCTTACCAATAAGGTTACCTTCATCTACATTTAAGACCTTAGATAAGATGATATCTGTTTTCATTTGGCAAAAGAAAAGGCCGAGGGTTCGGATGAAACTACTTTGTAGTTCAAAGGCAGAGGGAGGTTTGGGTTTGCCAAATTTAAAATTGTATTATTGGGCGGCGCAGATGCGAGGGCTTGTGGAATGGGTTATTCAGGATAATGATACTAATTGGCTACATTTAGAGAATTTTGCCTGCACTTCTGTTCCATTAGAATCAGTTCCATTCTTGGAACAGAAGAAATTTAGAGACCTTAAAATAAAGAATCAATGGATTAAAAATACTCACCACATATGGTCAATTGTGAGAAAAAGACTAGGGATACCTTTAACAACTTCAAGGGTGCTACAAATTAATAAACTGATTGATTTTGAGCCAAATAGATCTGACCCTGGTTTTTTAAACTGGGCAGATAAAGGTTTAAAAACTTTGCACCATTTATTTGAGGGGAGCACCTTAAGATCTTTTAGTCAATTACAAGTAAAATATGGTTTAAGTTCAAAAGACTTCTATCGTTATTTACAAATTCGAAATTACGTGATGACTTGTGGGAGTTGGGATGATTTGAAAAAGACACCTACTCCTCTAGAAATGTATTTAATATGTAATATTGAGGAAAACAATCGAGTTAAACTTGTATCAAAAATATATAATCTCTTGCAGTCTTATCTGACTGACAATTCTTTAGATGTTAAAGGGAAATGGGAATTAGAAGCAAACATTATTATTAAAGATGATGATTGGAAAAGCGCCTGCGAAAATATTCATAAAATTACCAACAGTCCTGTTTGGAAAGAATTTAATTGGAAGACTATGATGAGATTCTTTAGGACTCCCTCCATAATATCTGGTTTTGACAAAAATCTACCAAATATGTGTTGGAGAAATTGTAAGTGTATTGGGGACCATACCCATATATTTTGGGACTGTCCGGTTTTAAAGTTATATTGGAGGACTATTGCATTTGAAATTGGCAATATATTGAAATATGACTTGTCAGGAGAACTGGTGATATTTATACTGGGTATCTTTCCAGAAAATGGACTTGGAAGAAAAAATACTAAACTACTTCAAATTTTGTTACTGGTTGCGAGAAAAATGATTACTAAGTCTTGGCTGAAGGCCTCACCCCCCACAGTACAACAATGGAAGGAAACATTGCAAGCAATGTTCATAATGGAGAAAATAACTGCTCAACTTCAACTGACTATGGATAAATTTATGGACTTGTGGGCCCCGGCAATACAGTACTTTGGGTGGTTAAATAAATAATCATTACTTTGTTCTTGGTTGCCCCATTTCACTGTATCTTCTTTTGGTTATTTGGGTGCTTGTAGGTGTGTCGGGGTTGGGCAATCTGAGAGGGAATCTAGACAGAATTTTTATTTGACTCTCAAAAATTTTTAGAATGTCCCCTTGACAAAATCTTTGATTACTATTATTATTTATTATTATTGATATTTTCTTTAAAAATTTTTTTTTTTTAATTTTAGGATAATATACTGTCTCGAGGTTTGACACTGGCTCCAGTTCACATATTCTTGCTAGTAGGGGACTGGTTTATGAGTTTATTGACTCAGAACCCATAATTGAATGGCTGGAGGTTCAGCTGGTTTAATTTTAACCTGATGTTTCGGCTCAGTGCCCGGCCTTGACACATACATATTTATATGAACAAATGTATGTATATGTATACACAAAGTTACATATTTTTGTCATCAATATTATAATATTTTTTTTGTGAGGATGTAAGCGATTGATGAAAAAACTCACATGCTTTACTATTTGTTGAGAAGCCTAATGTTAAAGTTTGTATGTTTGTTTGAAAAATTTACTTTGAAATGTGCATATTAATAAAATATGTTCAAAAAAAAAAAAAAAAAGAAATGTTCTGTTTTGTATTAATTTATGAAGCAGTGAAAACATCGACACCGGTTTCAAAGCCCATTCATTTCCATTTCAACTCCGTGCTTGTGTTTAGCTTTCTTTGCATGTATTTACATATATAAAACTTCACCTGCCACGTGGGAGGGATCTGTGCTCCAAAACCGAACGCAGGGAACATCTTATCACTGCGAAACAAAGATCATTTTTATTATTTTGTTTTACATAAGACACTTAGCTGAATAATAATGTCTTAACAAACATCTTTTACCTGTCGTAGTCCTGAATGACGTTGCCCACAGACCAGATTGCCGTCAGATACTCGTTGACTCCCTGTGGACTGATGTAGTGAAGAGACTGAGGCGATCTGGGGTCTCCATTTGAACCGGTGAAGTCGACAGCCACCTGGGTTTGACCGAAAATACAATTAAATAAGTTCTAGAGGTTATGCAGATGCCATCACAGCAGTTAAAGGAGACAAAGTATTTTTTCTTCTATAAGGGCTCAAAACACTGCTAAAATAGGAAAAAGCAGTTTCAGGCTGATTATAAATATAAAAAACAAAACTACTGGTAAATTTTGAGTTTGTGTGTGGCATTTAAACAGAGACATTTATGTAAACAGTAGCAGAAAAGCAGAAAAACTACAACAGCGCTTCTGTTTCTTTCACATTTAGGATCACACGCAGTTCAACTCATCACCTTCCTCTGCTTAAATAAGATGTTTTTAGTCCGTTTGAAGAGTAAATTGTTAATTGTGCGACAGTAAAAATGTCCAAAAGCAACGACTGCCGTTTGCAAACAAGCTAGCTAAAGTCTGCACTGTTGCCGTGACAACAAGAAAGCTACTTTATAACATTTCAGCCCAACAAACGCTCCCCAAAGGAAAAGCTACAACAAAAAGGCTAAGAAACACATTTTATCAGGTGTTTAAATCAGAGTTTTGCCTGTCTGAATGTTGAGGAGCATTTTCCAAATAATAAAAGTAGTATAAGTATTTGTTTATGAAATCATCAAAAACTTACAGTGAAATTGATTTGGCAGCCTCCATAATGTAATCCAGAAACGTGTACTCCTTCACCACCTGCAGCGACAAAAATAACATTGAGTGTGTTTACATCTGCTCAAATATCCTGCTTATGAGAGTATTCTGGTTTTTATATTCTGGATCTGGTGTTTACATGCGCTATCCATTCTCTCGTTTACATGTGCTTTGAGATATTCTGAATATTTAGACTGGTAACTATGGCAACTATGACCCCGATATGGTAAAGAACTAAGCATGTTTGCAACTTAGCTAACTTTAGGTTTTTAACATGTTTTCAACAGCAAACTGACAAAATACAACCAAATAATCATAGATGGATATACAACTGTAGAAAAAGTCAGAGCTTTGTTAAAAGTTATTTTAAACAGTGGATAAAATATGTCAGAATTCTGAAGAGTAATTTCAGAATGAGCTGTGTTGTTTTATACATTACTTTACTGTTTTGGAATGACAACATATTAAAATAAAAGAGAAAAGTGTCATTGGTATAGCTCGAGTCACTCATGACCCGAAACGGAAATAATCATTTTGAGTCATTTTCTGAAATTAACTGCTTCTGCCAGATCAGGTCCTTGAGTTTGCACATGCTCAGTTTGGTTCCATAGACAAGAAATCAGGTTGTGGTGTTTACATGGTACAATATTCTGGTTATCATCAAAATATTTCAGTGAGAATAACCTGGTTTCTCATAACTAGGATATTCGAATAATCAGGTTATGTAAACACCCTCATTGTAAAGAAAAAGAAAATCTTGATTCTAAATGAGAAACAAGTTTGTCGATTAATCACAACTGGTCAATTATTTAAACATGCCATGTGTTGATAAAAGCCTCAGACTGAACTGCATTAACATGTAAACTTAGTAAATACTGTATATATTTTATCTGTAATTTTATATCTTCTGAATGTATTCGTGGCTACTTCAGCTTTGTTGGCTCAAATTGACTTTTGCGCTCAGAGCAACAAAAGATTTTTGTGCAGGTTTCATTTTTTCACAGTTTGAAGAAAGCGAACAGTACCTGACACATTTTGACACTGACGACTCCTGAGTTCTTGTAGTTTTTTTTCTTCTGCTTCTTTTTACTGTTGATGCACTCGAACTCAGCCTGAAAAGATAATAACAGAGAACATTAAACTATCAAAAAGAAGTTAAAGAGCTGTTTAATGAAAGTAGTGTTGCTCAGTTATGGGCTCGACACATAGGGGGCGACAAATAACAGCGGCAAACAATCCTCATCGCAGAAGTTTTCAAATCAATCAAACACACAGAGAGCTTCACGTTTCGTTCTCTGCTCCAGGGCAGATCCAGAGTTTCCCACACATTTGATTGTCTGTCAAATTTATGCCAATGAGAACAGCTTTGGCAAAGATTAGAACTTTCATTTCCAAGGAGAAACGTGTTTGAAAAGCTACCAGCAATTTGCACAGATTGACTAAATGATCCCATTTATTGACTCTGCTTCACATTAAAAAAAAAGCTCTGGCAAAAGCTTTTGTTGTCAGTCAAATATTAGTTTTGTAAGATGTAAAATTAGGCTAACAGCGAGAGTTTTCATATTAATGTGGTTCAGAATTTGCGCATTTGTCATGTCATACCATTGCAGAGGGATTATTTGTTTATCAACAAGCGGGATGTGCAGGCAACCTGTAGGCAGAAAGAGCCGCATCTGATCTGATTGACACAAACTGTAGCAGCAACACTCACCAGCGCTGTTGTCAGCTAAATACAGCTGAGTGTGAAAACAAAAGTTATGCTGCTAAATCAACATTTGTCTTTACGACTCAGACACGTTACATTCAGATTCACTTTCTCAAGCCTCAGTCAGACGTCCATCAGACTGGTTCAGACCTGATTGAATCAGCTGCTCTCGTCCTGCTTTGTTGTTTTTATCAAAGAAGTTTCCCCAGCTGACTAGACAGACAGTGTATCTTTCTGCAGGTGACAGTAGAGCAGGAAGCGACATTGATCCTCCTCTATATGTTCACAAAACACACTGTGTTTGACTGTTGTACAGGCGACAGCCACAAAGTTTAAACATTTTCAATATTCAGGGTTGTGTCGATGTGCACGAGTGTGATGTTTTCCCGTGCACTACTTTTGCGTGTCGCCTTCTCTAGAGTGAGAGGCGATTTTAGCAATGTTGCATAGGTTCTATTGGAAATAAATAGAGAAGGTGTGACGTCGCTCCCTGTGTGTTGAGCTCATAAGAAGTAAAAAATGTCTTAAAGCCTTTAAAAGTTCTCGTTGAAAAAGTAAACCTATTTTACATAGACATTTGATATAAACCATAGTTTTGTAATTTTATGTTGTGACATAAAGCTACTGGTGAAGAGCAAAGCGTGCAAACCCAACTCAAAAACATGCACACAAGTATTATTGCTCTGCTGAATTTTTGTGTTTAGGTTTGTGAATTTGTGTTTGTGAATTTAGGTGCTTGTTTTTTTTTTATTTGCGTTTGTGTTTTATAATTCGGGTGCCTGTTTTTTCCTTCCAGGACCTCCGCATTAAACAGTCATTCTTCGAAAATCTGCTGAAGCAAAATCAAGTGTACAGTATTTCTATTTCACTCACAGGAGAAACTCGAGTCGCTTCCTGCAGTCGAGTCATCGTGGTTTCAAACGTCCCGATCAGATCATGCGACCCATCGTTGTCGTAATCGTAACACTCCACCTGAAGAAACACATTTCAACATGTAAATCTGCTTTTTTCATAAAGTATAACGGTAACAATCATGCAAGTTTACAATTATCTTTCACAGCTACAGAAAAGATGTCTAGCCCAACTTTAAGGAAATAAAGGACGACTTGGTAAGCTTTTTCAACATTAACACTGCAAAAACATCTTGCCACAGTCACACAAAATACATAGAATACTTGTCACCTTTATGGGTTTGTCCATGTCGCCGCCACAGAGCGACTGCACAGGAATTCGAAAAGGTCTCCACGAGGGATTCAAGTTGTTCTTCACCACCTAGAAACAGGTATTTATTTACGTAAAAATAACTTGTGAAATGCGATTAGGGGCAAAGTAAGAATGATCGTAGTCACAGTCCCACCTCTGTTCTGTGAGCCAGCTGCCATCCTGTTTCTGTTTGTTTGAAAAACTCCAGGTAAGGATCAGATTTGCCAAATAAATCCTATAAAAATACAACAAAATATTACATTTCTATAAGTAAGACAAATTATTATGCATCATGTGTATCGACATTGGACTTTAAACTGCTCTTCTCCTGTTTTAAACTTCATTACAGTCTGATATTTCACATTTTGAACTCCAAATACTGAAGCTAAATACAAAGGGGAGATAAATAAACTTAGCTTTCCATGACATTGCTAAGCGTGCACTGTCTAACTTTTTGGAGGTGAAAAGTTGACAACAAAATTAAATAAACTTAAAATTAATACCATACTTTGGGACATTCTCAGTGGGGATAATATGTTTTATGCCATAATATGAAAAAATACGGGTACAGGAACATCTTTTCCATAAAAACGTACAAGAAGTGGCCCTCATACAGGCCAAAAGACCACTTAGAAGTGAAAACAAAAACTGATCTGTTCAAAAAAGAAATTTCCAAAAATGCTCATAGAAATCTTGCATTCAGTGACACCCGAAGAAAAACTGATTTGTATTATTTCATTCATTGAGCCACAAAGACGTATAAATGACAAAACTTACATTTGTTCAAGTCTATTTTGGATTTGTTGTCATTAGGATTGGGCTCTGTACATTGGTATCAGTATCGGTCAATATTAAAAAATATCAGCTTTGATATTTTTGGTGGAGGTTCTTTAGTCTCATTTTGTTCTCAAAGCATCAAATGTATTTTTAAAAAACTAAAGAGCAAAACAAACAATTAAGCTAAAATATGGCTGCATAGTTACATAATGATTCCAGTTAAATAGATGTCTGTTTTAATTTTTGCTGAAGTGAAAAATTAATTTGTGAGCTTGTGAGTTTGCTTTTCAATCCTGGTCACATCTTCAGCCTGTCCGTCCATGAGAGTGGATCTCTCTTTCACTGTGGTTCTCTTCGAGGTTTCTCTTTTTCCCCTGGTGTTTTAATCTGCCTGCATTTCCTAATAATGTCTGTTTCTGATTTTCCAATTTTTCTGTTGGTGTTGGTTTTGTTTGCTAAACCAGCAATCATGTGAAGTCCTCTGAAATAACTGCTGTTGTAATTTTGGGCTATACAATTGAATTGAAATTCACCTCATTCCTCCCCGCCCACTTTTCTTGGCAGCACACTTCCTGTTTACGGTAGCTAACATGTTAGGTTGTCTGTCTTATGGGAAAATCTCAAATACATGTAACAAGAGTTTAAATACACTCATGTTTGATTGTGGCTAAACTAAATTAGGCTAACCGCAGCTAAACAGGAAGTGCTCTACCAAGGGAAGTGGGCAAGGCAGAACAAGGTGAATAGATTTTCAAATGCAATTATTGGTCCTGTCAAATTTCGGTTTTCAGTCACAGCAGGAATCCAAATTTCTGTAATTGGCACTGGCTTAAAAAAATTCCCAATCGGCCATCTCAATTTGTAGGGAATGTGATTAAAGGTGAAAGAGTTCAAACCAAGTCTAGCAATAATTTATGGACCTAAAAACAACTCAGAAGAACTATTTTAAGAGGCTCAACTGGAGAAAGTTACTAAACAAAATTCATCACATATGTGTAACTGAATTAAACACAACTCCACATATGTTTCTGGTGTAATAAAAAGTGGACAAAATACAGTATGTTTCACCATCACATTTTGTACCTTATAATGCATTGTTTTTTGTCACAATTAAAAGTAATGACTCAATTTCTTTGTTTTTTCACACCAGATTAATCAAAATGGCGGCAAACTTTTGTAGATTTTGAAAAAAGACAAACCTTGTTATCTAGTTTTCTTGCTTGAACTTCAAAATTGGCCACTCTGTTGTCTTTGATTTCTTCAGCGCTGACCTGAAAACAAAACACAGGTTATTAACTAAATCCATTCAAATTATAAGTGACATTATAAGTAGTATTTCTGACTCACTGTGATGACGCCTTTTCCCGCCGGCGTTTTGTTCTTTAAAACAAGAGGCCGCGTGTATTTCCGACTGGACACAACCTTTGAAAGTTTACAGAGGGTTTAGTGAAGAGGCTCAAGAGTAAACAGAAACATGTAGTGTCAGATTCCTCAGAGTCGTTAAAATAGGCCTCAACAGCAGCAGCAGGAGTCAACATACAGTATATAAGGACAAAATGTGTGTGTGTGAGCAGTCTCTTGCAAAGTAATTATTATTTTAGTAATCTATTCTGTTTGATTATTTCGTTGAATTATCAATTAGATGTTGCAAAAGGTCTGTAAGTGTGATCGTTTTATGAAATACTGCAAAATATAATGTTTAGACAAGTTTAAATGTATACACTGTACATTTTATTCTGGTTTGAGCAGCTTGTCGAGAGAAATTATCTGACAATGGATCGAAATATTCTTTTTTTAATCTCACTGACATACAATTTATTTTCTTACGACTATTACTATTTTTAGATGAACACAACTATATAGAAAAATGTTAATAAACAAAACACTGTTGGTTGGTTGGTTGGTTTGCATCATTATTGTGACATACATAGATATCCTTATTCAACCTTTAACAACTTAAAGGGAACCCTGGTTATGAAGACAAATCTGGCTAAAACACTAGTACTGGTCATGCTTATTAAAATAAATAACAAACAAATATATAACTGCTTACTATTTTTTATAAAATTGTCATTGTTTATGTTGTTTTCAAGCCACTGGGAGCCGCCATTTTGGTTGATGACATAAAATAGTGTTTCCATGGTTACTCCCACAATTTCATCTGTGAACAGTTGCCACAAAAACACCACTGACAGTGTCCAGTTCTTGCCTTTTCCTCTTGATTATCTTCAGTTTTACTAGATTCCACATAATCGTTCTGTATTTGGCTTTGCTCCGGCTCAAACTGAAAAGGTTTAACCCAGGAATTCATGTTGCTTAGTTACCTGCTACTGCCTGTTACCATGACAACACTATTTTATGTCACAACCGCAGCAAAATGGAAGCCTCTATGTAATTTCTTTAAAACACTATTTTAATAAAACTACAAATACTTCCAAGGTATTTGTCCTGTATTTATATAAGTGATGATATTATAAGTGTTTTAGAGTAAACATGTGATTATATCCAGGGTTCACTTTAATAAACAAAACACTGTTGGTTTGTTTGTTTGCATCATTATTGAGACATACATAGATGACATTATTCAACCTTTAACAACTTCATTGCCAGTATAAAATATAAAGAAATGTGTTCTTTTGATGCAATTCTGTACTTTATTGAACTATTGCTTTATATAGTAGTTATTGTGACAGACATGTTATTTAATGTCAGACTGGCTCTTGTTCTTGCCCTCGTGTTGTAACAGGATGCTTTTTGTTAAACTTTCTGTTAAACATCAACATGACCACGACTCAGCTTTTCTACAAACTGATACTACTGCTGTTGTATTTAGACTCATACTTCCCAATACATTAAAGATAATAGTCTAAATTTGCCTCCAGGATTATGCAAATAAATTAGTATTAAGAATGTGCTTTTTTCTTGTTGTTGTATCATAAACATATAGTAAAAAACTTTATTTTATCTTTAAATCTAGTCCATTGTCTTTTAGAAAATGTAAAGTGTGCCATATTTACAGAAAAATATGTAACTATTCAATAAATGTATTCATTAAAGACGGACCATAATCTAATTATAATTATGTGGGAAATACTATCTACTTGTGTTTTTCTGACTAGTTTTGCGATAAAATGTACTTTTTTATTGCAGAAAATCACAGCATTTAATGTTGTTTGTGAAGAAAATTCTGGAACAGCCTTTGCCATGTGCAACTTGATAAAAGCGTTCATTAAAATTGCTATTTCAATTAGATTTTGACAAATTGTGCAGCCGTAATGCACTGGATTTCAAATAGTGGCATTGCGACACACCTAGAAAATTGTTTTAGCTTAATAACTACAATTACAAAGAAAATAAAATCTAGAATATATGAATTACTATGTGGTTTGACTGTCTCTTTCTTAATCTTTTCGACATTAGCCCAAGATACATTATTTTAGCAGTAGTTTTGTGTCGTCTTGAAGAGTGTTACCTGTCCTAAAGTGCACTCCAGCTCTCCCAGGAAGTCGTCGTCGCTGAGGTCAATGGTTTTGTTGTCGATGTCGTAGATTCCGAACCTTAGCTTCTGCACGATTTCGAAATAATAATCCACGACGAACTTTTTGGCGAATTTCGGGCAGAGGCAGTTCTGGACCTTCTCCGTTCGAGCCACCTAGAAAAACACAAATTAACGTTACACGCAACAACTTTAACCGTAAAGAAAGCTGCACAGATTAGATCACATTAATAATCTTGTAGCTCAAAATTATCTATATTTGTTCAACAGTTGGTAAGAAATCCAATGCTAACTGCCGCGCATTGAATTTGAAAGGTAAAAGTAGTTCCGGCAACAGTTAAATCACATTCTAAATCACTGCTCTGTGCCTGTCACCATAGCAACAGATACACAAATCACCAACTGCTGTGAGGGAACTACATTTTTTAATTTTAGACTTTTTCATACCGTAAGCAAGGTTTTAACATCCACAGGTGAGATATTTCAGTTTGTAGCCATAGTATTGGCATAATAAACAACTTTTTAACGCACGCATCCTCGTTTATTGCTTACTTGTTCAACAATTAGTGAGAAATCCACTGCATTGAATTTGCCTAAGGTACAAGTAGTTCCGGCAACAGTTAAATCACATTCTAAATCACTGCTCTGTGGCCGTCGCCATAGCAACGAATAAACAAATGCTCAACTGCTCTGAGAGAACTAGCTTCATGTAAAAAAAAACACAAAAATGCCTGAAAAACACAGACATTTAAAGAGTTTAACCAAACTTTTTAGATTCACAGTAGGATTATTTCAGTTTGTAGCCATGGCAACAAATAAATTAATCAATTTTTAAGCTGTTTTATTGCTAACATAATCAATCCAAGCAATAAGATTCAAGAAGAAGATCGCTTTTTTTTTTTTTTTTTTACATTTTCTGGATTTTAAAGAAAGTGTGAATATCTGTCGAGCTGTTTAATTAATTTAATTGAATAAATTGTGTAATCATGAATATTACTGCTATCAACTCTTTTGTTTTCTTTAGTTGTCTTGGGTAAAAAGTCGAAAGTACTAATCACAACATTTACCATTAAAGTTGCTTTAACTAACTTTTTAGTTAGAAATTAGTAACTTTTGCATTTTCTAATTAAAAGTATATGACAAATAGAGCACTTTGTCAAAAAAGTAACCACAAATGAAGTGTGTGCACTGAATGATCAAGTAGTTTAGTTTTAATCGGGAGTCGAATGCTGCGCTGTGATTGGCTGAGCTTGGGTGGTCCTCTCCAGATTCTCTTTGTTGTTTGTAAAAAGAAGTTTTTGAGTCATAATAGCAACAAAAATGGAATACATGTCGATTTTAACCATGTGTCAAAGGATTTAGCAGTGAAAGTTGTCAGATTTAAAACCTAAATCGTATTTGCAGTGTAAAAATCAGCTACACAATGCACCTTTAACATTCAATTGTAAAGTACATTTCCAACAGACTTACTATGTATCTGTCTATTCTCATCAATTAAGACACTTCTCTAAGCAAATAAGCATCTAATTAATAGTGATTTCAATAATGATTTAAAAAAACATGATTAATATCTGTTTCCATAATCAAGAAGCCCTAGATAAAGGCTTGTTCTTCATTAACCAGCAGCTGTAAGAAGAACATTTATAGCCTCTTCTCAGCTGCCCTTCACCTCAGTGTTAAAGGCCCTGTAGTGATATTATGACGTCACAGGAACACAGCCTATTATTGAGTCATGCCTGATCTCGTCACAGCCGCTTTACACAACCCGAGTTTCCATCACAGTTAAACATTACCCAGTATTACCCACTACTCACACAGCTCAGAAGGGCCATAAACAGTGTTGAGGGTAAAAAGCTAATTCTGATTCTGAGAGGGGTCATAAGATAAAACCAGATAAGACCACAGTGTTTCCAGAGGTCTATGTTGTGATCCCTGTTTGTATATATTTATTTAGTGCATTTTTTTGAGAATACTCTACTGATTAAAAACATTAACATAATTATATAAATATAATTATTTACCTATGTTTATTACAATGCTACAACAAATGAAGTATCATTACAGACCAAAAATGTTATTATGTGGGGCATCCATAGTCTCCTCTATTAAAGGGAAACACCGGCCCTCAAAGAGCTTCATTAATAGGTTTTATTCATGTGACATCACAACATACCACTAATATTTAATACAGTCTCAGTCTTATTCATTTCATATTAAAAGTATGAGTTATTATGACTTTAATATTGTACTGTTTTGTACAGTAGTTTTCTTTGAAAAATCGCAAAATAGAAACAAACAGTATTTCAATTTATTTGTTGCAAGATTTTAATTGTGTAACTTTATTTAACAACAACACAAATAGTAAGACAAAATTATTCTTTAGAATTGTGTTATTGGGGATAAATTAGTTCTATGCCATAATGTCAAAATAGCTAAAGGGGCTGTTTTTCCATGGAAACAAACAGGAGGAGCCAAGGCCTCCTCTGTTTTTTTATTTAGTGTCACAAAGACATATAAACTAGAAAAAACATGCTTTTATTTAAGTTCATTTTTTGGCCAAAAAGTTACATGTTCTGCATTTAAAATAGTGAAATACAGTATGTATTAAATTATTTCATGGCAAAGTCAATCTGAACCGATGACATCATCACATTCTACCTTTGTATACATTATAACAGTCACTGAATGTTTTTAAGTTTCTTTTAAAAACACACTTTAAAGGAGACCTATTAAGTAAAATCTACTTTTCTGAGTTTGTTTTTTTTTTTTGTCTTTTATCAGTAGTTTACTGAAAGTTGTTCTTGGATTAATTCTTGCATGTTTGGGGAATCTTGTGTTGTTCTGCAGTTGATGCTCCAGTGCTCATAAAATCCCTGTCCTCACCTACCACCATCAAAGTTGATGGTGTCTGTATTTACCTGTGTACTGTTTACTAAAAAGGATTCAAAACTGTCATGTAGCCACTTTCCAACAACAAAAAAATTAATTTTTTAAATCTGTATCTTATTAAAGTTAAATTTTACAATGAAGAGGCGGGGCTTTTCAGTTCTGCTGATCTGAAGAGGAACTTAATGAACCTGTTTCTATTTGTAAGCCGTTTTAACACATTTCTGTGTTTTGCAATGGATAAACAATAAATTATTGATCTGTATATGCCATATTTTCTTCCCAAATCTACAGAAAAATCACAATAGGTCTCCGTTAATTATTATAAGAATGAGTTGTTTTCTATTGACTGTGTTTTGTTTTTAACTTGCTTGTTGTGTTCTTTATTCACTGTTTTTGTGCTGCACATCACTTTGGTCAAAGTGCTTTATAAATAGAGTTGATTGACTGTTTTGACATCATCACATTTTCCAGCATGAATGAAACCTATTATTCACCTAACTATTATTTGTTTGTTGTTTCCAGAAGCTCTATAATTCAGCCTCTGGTTCCTGTCCGGTTCATCTGCATTACTCTGGTGAAAAGCATCTGCAGCAGAATCACTTTGGGCCTGAATCAGCCGCTGAAGCTGAGCCAGTTTACATCTGCAGCAGGAGATCATTCACTGCAGTCACATTCTGCTCCACAACAGTGTGTTCAGGGGAAATGAAGAAAAACAAAAACATACAGTTACCTTCTGTTGAATGGTATGGTAAGCTATGATCAATGCAAAAGTGCTGTGACAGTAATAATTAGAATATAAAATTGTCCTTTACTGTCCTAAAGTAACCGATTTTGATTTTGTGAAGGTGAATTTTAGAGTTGTACTTGTACTTTTGAGACACATAATAAAACATTTGGCTCTTTATCGATTGAGGGGAATACACAACAAGTGAAGAAGAAAAACATATTAAACACAAAGCTTGTGCTGTAGTTTAAGAAAAAATAAATGTAATACATGTTGTTCATCCTGTAATGTTTTCATAAAGAAATAATGAATTTTTTGTGAAAAATTGACAAAATTCTACATAACAAAGAAGTAAAAACTGAAAAATGACTAGACCCAAGATTAAACTTATTGATAAACTCTGTCGACATAGTTATACAAAAGATTTTACAAAGGAGATTTGGCCAAAAACTAGAGCTGGGGCATTAATTAAAAAATCGAGATATTAAGATCAAATTGAACCGAATCATCAATTATTTGGTTGTGGGTTTTAAATGGAAAGATCGAAAACCAATCCTTTGTCAGTAAGAATGTGTGGTTTCAAATAATCTAATGAATGGGACATATTAAAAGTTTTTGTTTTGTTTATGTTCGTGAATGGCATTTTTCTGTCATTTTTGAAAAGGTTAAACAAAATCGAATCATAAAACTAGATAAATCAATATGAGAAAAAATTGTGATTATATTTTTTTCCCAGATCTCCCAGCCCTACCAAAAACTTGCTTAAATTTTAGAATAATTCTTAGAATTATATACTGACGACTCCATGAAAGAAAATAAATTTTGAGAAAACATTCCTGTAACTTATATGTTCCATAGAATACTATAGATTAAATGGAATAGTTTAAATACTAAAACATCTTTAATATCAGATTGTACAATTGTGTTGTTACCACATGAAAGCCTGTATACTGAGAGAGCAAACTGACCAAAAAGAAAATATGTGAAAACACTTGATTTGCAAGTAGTGTGGTAAAATGATATTCATGTCCAAGCTCTTGCAAAGCATATTTTCTGTTTGTTTCTCAACACAGTCTGTTCTACATATTCAAACACCAGATAGTCAGACCTGATGTGTCTGTATTCACTGTATTTTCACTGACCTCGTACCACTTGCTGTCGGAGCTGCTCATTAACAGAACACACAGAGGATCCGACTTCGAGCCGATGTCTTTGTCCAGCAGATTCTCACACGAAACAGTCAGCTCCACCTTCGTCACACACTGAGTCGCCATCTAAAGCACACACACAGACAAACGTGGAGAATCAAGTTTACTGGACGTTCGATAGCATCACAAACCTGGAGTCTGCACAGCAAAAAGGTTGTTTTATGTGAAAATAAGAGTGGAAAGTAGATAATTAGATTTTAGGGTTGGGCAATTGGTTAAAAGATCCAGAGCGAAATCAAGTTATTGTCAGTTATTTTATTGTGTTTTATGAACTGAGAGCTCAATCCAGAGCTCAGGCCAGACTTTGGGATTAATAAATAATTTGTATAGTTTGCTGTACAACTTGTTTGTAATACTCAATTACACAAAAATCTGAATCTGAATGAAACATGTAGGGTTCAACATTGTCATTTAGATACTTCCCAACAACAACCTGTTAAAGAGGAGACCTATTATGTCAAATTCACTTTTTTAAGTTTTTAACCTTGTTATAATGGCCTCCCTTCATCATTAGTTTACTCAAAGTTATTTTGAATTGATTCATACATGTTTGAGTAATCTTGTTTTGTTCTTCAGCTGCAGCTCAAGTGTTCAGAAATCCCGTTCTCACCTACCACCTATCCCCTCCCACTTGTCTGTATTTACTTGTTATACAGTATTTCAAAGATTAAAACTCAAAGTGAAGCATGTCTGGTTCATACTGTCCCATAGACACTTTCCAACAGTAAAATTTGTTACTTAAAATCTGTTGCTTTTTACATTTTAAAATGAAGAGGCGGGGCTTATCAGTTCTGCAGTTTTGAACAGGAAGTCAGTAGAGCTGTTCTTATTTTTAAGTTGTTTTAGATCAACTTTGTGTTTGCAATGAACAAATTACTGATCTGCATTATGTTATAGTTTTTTACTTAATATTAAAAATAACACAATAGGTCCCCTTTAAATTTTGCAATGAAGAGTTGGGGTTTATCAGTTCTGCCATTTTGATCACGAAGTTCTTTCTAAGCCGTTTTAGATCATTTTAATGTTTTACAAAGAACATGAATTATTGATCTACATAAGCCAGACGAGGGCAAACTGCGGCCGGGGGCCAAGTTTTGAGAAACAGCAACGTATGAAGAAGTATAAGAGACAAGTACAAGTACAAAGAAAAAATTATGAGCTCTGAGAATAAACTTGCAACACTTTGATATTAAACAAATAATTTTAAGAGAATAAAGTGGAAGCTTTAAATCTTTGTAATTGTACGAGAAAAAAAAATATAATTTAGCAAAAATGAAATAAATAAAATACAAAAACATAGTTTTTTAAGAATAAAACTAAAAACATAAAATTTTTCAAAATTAAACTTGAAGTTTTAAGTGAATAAAATTGTACTTGGTACTTAATGTACACGTGGACATGAAATCTCTTATTTATAATCATTTTTGCAAAAGTGAAATATTAATCTGTTTTACTGTGGCGATAAAGACTTTTACTAAAGCTTACTTTCACTTTACTCATAAGATTGTGTTTTTCTCATAAACTTACTATTTTGAAAAAAAAAATTTGACTATTTATGGTTTAGACTTTATTCTCTCATTAATTTCAAAATGTTTCAAGTTTGTTTTGCAATAATGAGAATTTGTTATTTGAATGTTCACAGTCCGACTCACTGTCACTTGTCTGGGTTTGAAAATGACCCTTGGGGAAAATAATTGCCATTAAAGGAGGCCTATTGCATCTTTTCCATGTGTTTTGTAATAAGCTATGAGATAAACAGAAGTAACTTACATTTTGTTCATTGTAAAGCACAAAACTGAACTAAAATGGCTTAGAAACAGAAGCAGGTCAATAGACTTCCTGTTCAAAACACAAATTTAGAAAGCAGCCCATTTCAAATTAAACGTTTTTCATTTGTGCAAAGTCAGAACATGGCAGTTATGAACCTTACATGTTTTACTGAACCTGAATTTCTTTTTGAGTAAACACAGACAAGTGGGCGGGGATAGGTGGTAGGTGAAAACTGTGAGTTCTGAGCGCTCAAGCATCAGCTGCAGAACAATAAAAGTCAAAAACATGAATAAACAACAACTACAGTAAACAAATATGAGAAAACACTGTTATAACTTCTATATAAGTCACCTTTTAGTACCTACAAACAAAATAAAGATGACACAAATAAAAAGGCAGTTTACAGGACAGTTATAGCAAGAAGAGTGTAACAATTGATAACATTTAGCATTATTAGCCACAATTTTGCTAGCACGCACGCCAAACTACAAAAACCAACTACAACAGCGCATTTTAACGTTTTAACTAGTTTGTGCAGCTCATGACAAACCCGGTGTACAAAACAAACTTCACAACTTCTTCAAGCTAAACATTACGTAAAAAACGCACACGCCCAGTAATAACACGTACTGTGCTTACTTACTACTTACTTATCAATAATGTAGTAAACAAGAAGATTGCGGCGAGTTTGAAGACGAAATCTAAAGGCTTTTGTGCAGTTTGAGGCAATACTTGACAAATGTGTGGGCCTTTGTAAATGTTGTGAGTGGAAAAAATGACAACAGGAACCAGAAAAGAAGTGGAAAGAGTGAAAGCCGCGTTCGCGCAAAAAACATTACAGCGGTTAGGCTAATATTTCAGAAGCTAGGCTAAAATCGGGTGGAAATAACAAGCTAATTCGCATATGTTGAGCTAATTAAAAAGTAGGCTTACCGTTGAAGGTGTGTGGGAGCTCAGATGAAAAACAGAAAGATTAGTAACGGAGCGGAGTACTTGCCCCTCAGAGGAAAATCCAACCACACGAGCAGAGAGGCGGTGCCCCGAGTACTGTACGTGATTACGCAAGGGAGGAGGCACGCTGCGTACGTATTGCGTCAAGAAAATAAATAAATATTAAATAAATAAGCAAATAAATAAATGATGTGACTGAATGACTCTTTTTATTTCAACGTTTAATTTATAATATTTAGAAGGCTGCTTTAAGAAATAATTATTTTAATATTTGTAATAATTTTGCTTTGATTTTGACGTTACAGCTGCTTCGCTACACAAAAAGCTCAACTTATGCATAAAGCTTAGTTTATTCAGCTAATGGAATTTTGCTATAACTGTAATAATTTGTACAAGATCTATTTTTAGTCTGCTTCACCGTTAAAAGTTATTGATACATTTTAAGAAACGCATTATAAAAGTTCGTTAGGTGATCCACACGTGACTGTTTCCATGGAGATGCTTTATATTTGCCTGGAAAGTTCCACAGCATGACAGTAATCTTATCTATCTTGAGTGGAAAGTGGAAAACATGCATTTTACTGAGTCATTCCACTGATCTCAGCTGGTGAAGTCACCTTTTGTCTTCGTGGTAATAGATATGTTTGAGGTCATACTACTGTGGAATGACAGGTAAAGCTCGAGACAAAACATAGCTCTATAACTGCTTGGTACACCATTAAAAACTAAATTATACAATGTTTTTAACATGAAAGTTGATCTGACAGGTGAACACTGATTGGAATGTTGCTGGTTGCTAGGTAACGGTAGCTAAATACTTGTACCGACAGTTAAATATAACCAAGTGTTTAGTTATATTTACCTTTTTACATGGCTGTATTATGGATAGTTACTTTTTAATATATTTTTGATATTTCAACACATACATTGGCTCTGTGCACGGAACATCAGTTGGCTTGTTTTTGTTCAAAATAGCCAACTTCGGTTCATACAAGCATTTCCTGTTAGTTTTAGCATTTAGATACAAACATGTCCTATGGTGACTTATTCTATAACATTCACCACAACACAATGTCAGTCTGATCTTCTGAGTATTTATCATTTTAAGCTGGTACAGTGAAAACCTAATAGAAATGAACTGAACAGGAAATGCTTGTATGTACAGAAGATAGTTATTTTGAACATAAACAAGCCAACTGAACTTCCGTGCAGAGCCAACTGTTCAGAAATAGTGAGAAACTTGAAGAAACAGCTTTAACAGTAAGATTTTTTCAATCTTTAAGCTACTGATAAATGCTTTTTTATCTTAAGCAACGGTAAAACAGTGAATATTACAGCATGTTTTTTTTACACAAGAAATATTACGCAATTCAGCGTGAAAGTATTCCAAATATACAGAATACAGTTCTCTGTTTTGACTACAAAATACATCTTAATGCATGTATGTGAATTCTGTAACTACAAGCAATACATTTTCAAGTATTCTACCCAAAATCCTAAATTTAATCATCATAATTCAAAACATTCTGGTGAAATGTGTTCTCATATGCACTTTAAAAACACAAAACAACGACAGTAACATTTAGAGCATTGTTAATATTTATTACGTAATATAAAACATTTTGAAAATCACATTAGCCTATTTTACAAAATCCAGTTGTTTACATTGGCTTATACAATGGCTTTGATATTGAAGACACAGCAGCACATTTACATGCATTATGAGAATAGGGCTGGGCCATATGGACTAACATGAAGAACTTTATAATAATATTCAGATTAAGTATGTCAATTCAACAGATATGTGCTAAAATGTATGTAAACTTTGTGTTAAGGTTGCGTTTTGTTGTAGAATGGGATCAGGGCATAAAAGATTTTAACCTTTTAGGCGCCAGAGTTTTTAATCTGAAGTCCAGCAAATGTGGAGATTATGACCTTCATCGTGTAGAATCCAAACTGATTTCTCTTAGTGTTATTTTGTACAAGCGCCTGGAATGACTAGGTGCAGAATTGGTGCCTAAAGGGTTAGTATTTAAACACTTTGATCAGGTTTGGTGATTTCTATTCTTGACTAGACCCATTCACTTTACACATTACAACAAAAAAAACGTCTTTAAACAAGAATAATTTCAGCTGCCACGCATCTGTATTAAACATTCTTGGCCTGGAGAATATTAAAATGTTATGTGAACAGACACTTGTCTCTTAGTTTTAGTTTATACTGACTCTTTTTGTACATATTTTTTACAATAAACGACATGCTCTATACTAGGCTATATAAACGTTATGGACAAAGCAAAAATCTGGTAAGAACTGTCAATCCCCAATCGGAGTCATTTGCCAAAATTGAGTCAATCATGCTAGTTATTAGTTTGTCTACATTTTCATTACTTAAACTGCCAGAAACAGTTAAAAATGTTCTGTCCATTGTAACTTTAAATTGCCAATCAAATTAGATAAAAGACAGTTGAAGATTTATGGCGTTTTTCCTGTTGAACAACAAATAATTCTCTCATCAAATAGACTAAAAGCATCTTATTTAATCATACAAAGGTAATGAGTTGAACTGTGTTTGATCCTCAAGTCTATGTGAGTGAAAAATGTGAGAGAAACAGACATATTGTTGTAGTTTTTCTGATTTTCTGCCACTGTTTACCAGATTTCCTCTTTTCATATGTCACATACAAACTCAATATTCAGCAGTGATTGTTATTATTTATATTTATTATCAGTCTGCAGCTGCTTTTTCCTATTTTAGTAGTGTTTCTTACCAGACAAAATGTACTTTCTCTCCATTGACTCTCATTTATTTTTGCCACTCACTGCTGATATTTAGAAGGTTGCGATGTCATCTACATTACTTCTATTAATTTTATCAATATCTTGACAACGATATTATCTAAAATCAGATATATAATGCCCAGCCCTACATGAGAAACAGACAATGTAATGCCATAACAGTCAAAGTGCAGACAATATAAAAGTTTAATACTTAAGGCAAATAGTTTTTCATTTAAGAGATATATTAATATTATCATTTGTACTGTAAACATGCGAGTGTTTTTGACAGCTGAAAATCCACAGTGCTGGTAAATATTCAGTCACGAAGGAAGAAAATGACACGTACTATTTAAATAAAACCAAGAAATGTTCCTGCAGCATAGACAGAGAAGGTTGCATCCAAAATAACAAAGAACAATTAAGATTTGATTCGGCTGTGTAGAAAATGATACATCGAGCACTGACACTATAAAAAAAAAAGTCAAAACGTGTTAAAAAGTGCATACAAATAAAGCTATATCTAAGTTATAAAGTCTGTTAGAAAGAATTGGCACTTAAAATTTCTCAATATATATTTTTATACATTCTACACATTAGATTTTTGTAAGATTCTCGATTATGACTGTAAGTAAGTCAACAATGCCAGATATTGTTAAAAAAAGCTAAATAAATACAATAAAATTAGCGGTTTTAGAAACTTGTGTTGTTTCTTATGGCAGACAAGCAGAGTTAAAATTCAAAATAAAATGAAAAATCCTGTTGTAGTTGGAGGTATTTATGTTGTTTTAAGGGTTTAAAAGCACTTTCAGTCAGACAGTTGTTGTGATAGTCTAGTCCAGTTTGTTTAAGACAGAATATTTAATTCTGTTTTAAATCTGCTCTAGTCCCTCTCATGTCACTCTTCCCAGTTTAATTCTGGTTTGGACTGAGCGAGTGTTACAATACCAATTTTAAATAGTGTTTTAAAATGAAAGAAAGCTGGGATTCCGGTCTTGTATTAAAGTAGCAGATACCAGGAAAGAAAAACAAGCATCAAAATGTTAATAAACGTTAATAAATTACAGCAGTCTGATGTGCCTCAGGACACTTCTTTTCTCTGCTAGTGTTTTTAAGTGTTTGTTTGCTTCCTGTTGTTTTTTTCGAGTGACAGGTGACAGTCATTACATTTTGATTTGAAGATATTTGGTTTGTTTTGTAAGTTTTGTTCTTCAAATTTGTTAGATTTAACACATTGGTAACATTTTTATAATAAGGGGACATGAATTCATTGATTATCATCATGAATTCAAGTAATGTTCATTAAGGAATTCATGATGTATTCATGCATTATTTCATCATGACTCATCAAGAACTATCAAGAATTATCGTGAATTCAAGTGGTTTACATAAATAAATTCATTTATGAATTCCGCCATTAATTCATCTAATGAATTAACGTGAAATCATGTTGTTAACCCTGACTTTTAAACCTTCTATGAAACCAAAGAATTCACATGTTTTAAAGGTATTTGAAAAGAAAATAATACGGTAATTCATCCTGACTTCATGAATTTCCTTCACCAAAGATTCAAACAACATAAACCAGCTTTTTAGTAAAACTTAGTTGTGAAGAACATAAAATGAACTCATGATGCATTAATGCATGAATTCACCATGAATTCAGGCATTAATTCCTCATTGACATATCATGAATTCAATATTATGAAATGCTACCAAAAATGTTACCCAAACATCAGATCTTACGTCAGGAAAGTCACTCTTACTTGTTTTTCCAAATACTTTTTTTTACTCTTGAGTAATTTCTTAAAGCAGAACTAAGCAACTTTAGCGGTAGAGCTGCTCATATTTATTTATTTTCTAAGTTTTGCATAGCTTTTAAATTGAAATAAAGAAGCAAAGACACATCTAAACACATTTTGCGCTGCAAAATTAAAAAATCAAAGATCCAGAGTTTTTCAGGACAGAAATTCAGGTTGGGAATGTGTCGGGAAGGGGAGGAAGGTTGCAGTTGCTGTAGTTTCTGCCGGAGACAACTGAGAGAGCCGACACATGCTTCAAATGCCCCAAAATACACATGTACCCATCACAATGGAGGTAAAAATGTTACTTAGTTCTGCTTTAATTGGATACTCTACCATAGTTTGTCAGTTTATAAACAAAAATTATTTTAAGGTATTTTATTGTGGGAAAAAATCAATTATAGTCTCTTTAAGGGAGCAAAAATTGGATATAGTACTTTTAACTAGTCTCCCAAAGTTCAAAGTTGAGGATTTAGTTGATTTACAAATTTATAAGACAACAAAATCTGCCCTATTGATAACTGTAAGATTTCCTGACTTTCTCCTTGTCTCCTTGATGTGTCTTCTCACCCATTTCCAGCAGAACAAATGAGGAGGTGAGGACAGAGAGTTGGCCCTATATTTTTTTTGTAGTCCTGGCCTGGTCCCAGACTTCCACATACCAGACCTGATCCTCTGTGAAAAGATGTTAGCTCAAGCAGATCTGGTTGTATTCGAGCTTCAGGCTGGTTCGTCGCTGCCGCTCGGGGGCCTCAAATTCATGGCACTGAAGAAACTCGTCACTTGTCCCGGGACCTCTGCCAAAACGCTCTGAGCCAACATTTCAGGAGGACCCTGAACACAAAATATTTCAAGTTGAGAAAAAAAATAGATTTAGTGATATAAACATTATTTTCATTCAGAATACAAGTAAAAATACAGATGAAGTGGTTCCCAAACTGTAGTAGAAGTTTGGGCTAATAAAGCCTTGGTCACAATGACCCGTACGACCTGCTAAAATCTCTGTGAACAATTTATTGCTAATTTCTTTCGTCATTCTTATGGCGTTGTTACGAAAAAACAGCGCTTGCACATTCGTAAGTTCATAGCCAGGTCGATGGTCCTGTCAAAGATTTCTACGACAAATATACGAATGCAGAAACTATGAACAGTAGAAACAGCTTAGTCTATGCAGTTTATCTGTGCGAAAGAGTGAAAATGGAACAGAGAGGCAGCTCCCAACGACTGAGACCCAGTGGTAGAGGCGCAGTATTCAGCCCTGCGAGGGATCTGTGGAGGACTTCAAAAATATATCCAGAAATTTCCAGGACAGGATTTTAGGTAATCACAATGTCTACATAAGCACATTATCGCTTGGAAAGTCTATGGCAGCGAAACATATACAGTGGTCCCTCGCTCTATCGCGGTTCACTATTCGCGGCTTCGCTGTTTCGCGGATTTTTTAGTGCAATTTTGCATTATTTTTTTACAGTGCTTTGGTCCTAGAGACGTGCTCTGTAAGCGTGCTCTTCTCTCAAACTCACTGTTTGTGGACCATATCACATCGCAGCATTCACAGGCAACAGCAGAGAAGCTCTTTTATAAAACTTTAGACAGTTTGGATCATGCAGGGGAAGCTGACCTGACGCTCGGACGTTTCTCCAGGTGAGGATTTGACTCTTTGAGCTCGTAGTTACGATGATAAGTTTGTTCACGCTGGAACGTCATTTGTGTAGTTCAATTGTGTTTGAGGACTTGTTGTGACTTCACTAGAGTCTGGATGTGTTTCGTGGCTGTCGGCTCTGGAGTCCGTGTGATCCGTGGCTCAGCACAAATGTGTCAAAATCCGCCGTCTTTCGCCGCGGTTATTTGCGTGATTAAATGTGAAGCCGTCTTAATGCAGCTGCTCTTCCTCCTCGTAACTTGCCCAATATGTGTCCTATTGACGCAAAATAAAGATTGTCTAAGAGTTTACGAGACGTAGAACACGTTTCTGTTTTCGAAACGGTTTCTAGAGTCTTTGATTTTGCGCTGTGTGTTAAGAATCATCAGGCACATGCGTCTAGACCAGACTTTTCTGTCACTCATGAGTTCAGCAGCGGGACAGCACGGCTCGGCTTGGTGCCCCCCAGAGCAGGTGATGCCCTACGCGCTCTGCGTTATGTGCGTATTGGAGGCGGCGGCACTGCGTGGCTCTGTGCCAAAAGCAGAGCAGGCGAACGCGTGCAGCACCGTCCCTCTTTAAGGTCGCAAAAAAGACTCACGCTGTTGTATCTGGCGGTGAATCATGTGTTCAGCGCATTATTACATGTACAAAAGACACTAAGCATCAGAACCAGGCAGGTTATCAACGGAAATTACTGGTAAACAATGAAGATCACTACTTCGCGGGTTTCGCCTTTCACGGGTTATTTTTGGAACCTAACCCCGCGAAAAACGAGGGACTACTGTAACACAAACAGTAACATTCAGAAAGGTCCACCAAAAAGTGGGGGTCTGGGGGTCCTCCCTCAGGAAAATTTAACCCCAAATGATATTTCCCACGTGGATAATATATTGGTTGATTACACAATGAAAAATACAATTTTAGTTAAGGTAGTTTTACACCAGTTCTGTGTTCCAGTGAAGAAAAGTAACAGTTATTATAGGCCTCTAAGTTACAATCAAACTTGCGTAGGACATCATCTATATTGCTTAACTTATAATAGAAATGGTAGTAAAATTATAGTTTGCACATTATTTTATGATAGACTAAATCATGTTCCAGGACATTTATTTTCAGAACCTGCGCGGGTCCCGCAGAACTTAGAAAGTGCTTAAAACCAATGCTCCCATGTACACAAGAAGTGCGAATGCGAGTGCAAGAGCCACACAGGTCTGCTGAAAGAATTCGCATGAAGTCTATTATTCCCGAAGACAGCAGCGGTCTTTTAATTCATTATACAAGCTTTACGTGACTCCGCGTGGTTTTGGACCAAACTCGACCGCAGTTGACAGCATCTAGTGTACACGCACTTTGCAAGAAACTCGCACGTGTCCGGAATCGAAGCCGCCTTGCAGTCAGTGTACATCCAGTGTTAGGGAGGTTTTTGGACACACACAAGACTGCCGTTACGTGCTGAAAGTCTGCTGTAAGACTGTAGGAAAACAGTCTCTCCTCCACGATCATCATACAAACTCCAGATGTCGTTCAACCTGTGAGCTTCGTATTCGAGTCTTTGTGACCATAGCTTTAATTAAGAATTGAGAATCTTGCGAGCTGAAAAAGAGACTAATTCTGTGTGCAAAATTTTCCAAAGCAATCCAGCTTTAAATGCAAAGCATAGAACCTTTTCATGCTGCGGGTAGGCTAGCTCTAGTCTGAAAATACCTGAGGATAGTTCTTTCCAGTCTATTAATTCCTTATAGAAAACTGTCTGAAACTCCCTAATAATTAAATATTTAAAGCGCACAACAAGTTACCATCAGATAATAATTTTCTTGTTGAAATCTGCTTTCTGCTTAGTGATTTTTAAATATTGATTAAATTTAGCGCATCTTGGCAAATTCCCCAAAAGAATGAATGGAACAAGAAGGAACTATCCACAGGTATTACACAAACCAGAACTAGCCTAGTCGCAGCACTGTGAAAAAGCCTATTAATAAATTGTTTAGAGCTTTGAAAGAAGTTCTTATTCTCTGTGACCGACTCGCGATCTTGTTTGTGATAAGTTGGAGAACCACTGCAGAAGTACAATCCAAACACACACAACGCAGGAAAAAAAATAATAATAAAGATTAGATCAGAATGAGTTAAGAATTCTCAAATAATGCAAAGTCACTTCATTCCACAGACAAGCTTCAAGACGAGTTAGGATCATTAAAGGACACATATTGACATTTAAACATGGTCTTCTTGATCTACTTGCTTTGTCAACGTAAAAAAAAACACGTTTTAAAAGCCACACATACATCTTTTGGTTCCTTCATTAAGATAAAGTTAGCTTTCCCCTGACATGATTTGAGGTCAGAAATCTGAAGTCTGGAGATTACTTTCCGCTCTATTTTGACTCTTTTTGTGGCATTCTTTACTAAAAACTATATCCTTATTAATACATTTTTTAATTAATCATGAAAACAACATTCAATTTATTGTCTAAAATTCAATATATTGCCCAGCTCCAGGTCTAGAACAGCATAACATTTTATATAGGCGATTTAATAAGACAAGCTATGAAAAGTTTGGATAAGGCAGCAATATTACAACACACTAAAAGTAGGGCTGTCAAAGTTAACGTGTTAATCATGTGAACAATCATAAAAAATTAACGCATTAATCATGGATTATCGCAGATTAATCACACTATTTCATTTGACCGCTCAGTAAGCGCTTCAGCGCGAGGGAGCGCGTACTGCTCGGAGGGATACCTGGAAGGCGGCAGCGCAGGTTGTTATTAGCTCAAGTGAATGCATGCGCGGTGTAAAGAGATCCGACTGGTGCACTCGGCTCGGCGGAACATTTCTGTTCAAAAACATCCTGACAGGACTCTAGATAAAACGAAGGGAGTATGCATATATGTATTGTAATGATGAACTCTCCTTTCACCAAAGCACAACAAACTTGAAATACCACCTGAAAGCCAAACATGCGCTGAAACTAACGTACATCAACATCAAGTCGAGCACGGCGATGTTAACAAAAGTATTACAGATAAGTTAAGCAACGCTTAACTTATCTGTAATACTTGTATCATGCATATGGCCACAGGTCATATGCATGATATTTTATCAGATCCCACATACAAGTTACCTTCCAGAGGATCAATCACAACGAGAATAACCAACTAGTTTAGAGCAAATAATAATAACTGACATATTCAAGTAACAAACATTTGAATGTTCTGACATTCTAACAGTAATTTTCAAAATTGTGTGGTCTTTTATAGAATAACTTTGAAAGTCTGCAATTAAGCGTGATTGATCGTGATTAATCAAAATTTTAAAGTGTGATTAATCTGATTTAAAAAATGTATCGTTTGACACTACTAAAAAGCTAAAATAAGTAAATATGTGTCCTTAAAAATCAAAAAGAGGTTAGAAATGAGGATTAGCTTCATGCACTAAGCTTTATTGTGCTTGGTGAGACAGGTGCGGCTGGGCTAGCAGAGAGCCTACATTTCTAGGAGGGAGGGAGCTCGTTGGGGGGCTTCAGCTCATACAAATTGAAGAAGGAGGTCACTTGATCGGGCAACTCGGCCAAAACGCTCTGGGCCAGTGCTGCTGTGCCTGCCTGCAATAAGTGAACAAGTCAATAGAGGAGATTTTGGAGGAAACAGTTTTGTGGTGTAAGCATCTGGTGTCAATAGGTGAACAGGTCCCTCCCACAATAGATCAAAAACCCTGCGAGCTGCATGCTTTTTCTCAAAGATAACTATAATTTCTGCTTACGAAGACCATGCTAAACCTATTAATCTTTATGAAGGATGCCCCAGTGTATGGCTGGATAGGTTGCAACAGGACTTTTCAGAAAGGTTGAACTTCAGTGGCAGGACAACACAGAATTACTCAAACATGCAAGAATCTGTCAATACTTTGAGTAAGCAGTGTAAAAGATAATTAAAGTTGATTTTGCATTATATGTCCCTTTGAAATATTGTTATTAAAATGAACCAAACCCACACACCTTAAAGCAAAGTCAGAGAAACTAAACTAAATGACACCAAGCACCACACCAGTAAAGAAAATGCTAAATGGGTCTTACATTCTGAAACTGTCTGAACGGGACAAACTGCACGATGTCTCTCATGGCCGGTTCCCCCGACGCCGAGCGCAGAGTGCCGTCGTCTCCGTCCAGGAACTCCATGGCGCTGAAGTCGGCCCCGCCCACTCCCACGATGATGATGGACATGGGCAGACGAGAGGCGTTCACTATGGCACTGCGCGTCTGGTCCATGTCTGTGATCACGCCGTCAGTGATGATCAGCAGCACAAAGTATTGCTGCAAAACAAGAAGGCCAAAATAAAGTTAAAAATAGTGCTTTTGAGGGCTGACAGATATTAAACTGACTCTACCAGATGGATTCTCACGATATGTGTGATTTTCGAACGTTCAAAATGTTCAAAATTTCGATTTAAGAAATTGTACTGCTCTTTGCAGTGCCGGCCCGAGGCAAGCTTTCACCACCAACATCTTCATTTTTATTTAATTTTTTCCTGAATATAATTCTGTATGTAGGTCTATATTATCTATTAGTATCTGGAGTATTTTAGACCAACAAATGCATCTTTTACAGTTGTTAGCTTAAAGGGGACCTATTATGTCAAATTCACTTTTCTAAGTTTTTAACCTTGTCATGATGACCTTCCTTCATCATTAGTTTACTCAAAATTATATTTGAATTGATTCATGTATGTTTATCTTGTAACCTTGTATTGTTCTTCAGCTGGAGCTCAAGTGCTTAGAAATCCCTGTTCTCACCTACCACCCACTTGTCTGTATTTACTTGTTATAATTCAAAAGATTAATGCTCAAAGTGAAGCATATATGGTTCAATACTTTCTCATATCCACTTTCCAACAATAAAAAATAGTTTTTAAAAATGTGTTGCTTTTTACAGTTACATTTTAAATGAAGAGGCGGGGCTTATCAGTTCTGCAGTTTTGAACAGGAAGACAATAGAGCTGTTCCTATTTTCAAGTTGTTTTAGATCAACTTTGTGTTTTACAATGAATCAAAGGTAAATTACTGACCTGTATATGTTCTAGTTTCTTACTAAATATAATTTAAAAAACACAATAGCTCCCCTTTAAATAAATTTGTACTGTGCTATTTCTCATAGACTGGTTGAATAAAATGCATCTATTTCTTTCAGCAGTGCCTGTGTGCGCTGTCAACACACACACAGGCACGCGCAGCAAAGAGGAGAGCCACCGCTGAGGAGACACGCAGACCCAGGTAGGGCTAAAATAGCTTATACAAAGCGAGGGCACAGTAATGATGGCACAAACACGTTTGTTACATTTTAAGCTGTAAAATGATGTGTGGTTTATAACAGTCCGCCTCATATTTATGGAGAAAAGGACGTGAGTTTATAAGTGTCCAAACGAACAAACAAGTGGTTGTCATGTTTGTCATTGTTGTCATTGACTTTTTTGAGAGGCATGCCTATAATTGTTACTCTGGTTGTCGAAGGCTCTGCTTCTGATTTTGCCTTTGCAATAGTGAGATCTTTTTTCAGTCAGAACAATCTGGCAACAATGTCTCCATTTGGAACTTTGATTGGATGTGCGGTCGACCTTATATATGCTTAACCAATCACAGCACGAATCAATGGCGCATTCAATGTTGCGTGAGATGTTACTTAGTTCTGTTTAAGTACATTTAAAATAGATTGTTACATGTCTTTTAGCATTATTGTCAGTGCTCAGTCATTACTCACAGACGCTGTCTTCTGCTGCATGGCCTGGCGTCCAAACTGAGCCACATGGTTGATGATGGGAGAGAAGTTTGTGGGACCGTAAAGTTTGACTTGAGGGAGGCACGTCTGATACGCCTGGACAACGCCCTCCACGCCTGAGACGCACAAGATTCTGATTAGTTTTTGGCAGTTTCAGCAAGATACAGTACGAATGTCTAAATAGAGTGATCAGATTTTCAAAAATTAAAACTTTAACACACCTGAATATGGGTTGGAAATCAAAGTGAAAAGGTGTATATTAGTAAGCACTTGGTCAATTTATGGCTCATCCAAATCTCTGTCACGACTAACTTAAATCTGAGAGAATTCTGACAGTGTTTTTCAAACTGTAACTAAAATTCAATGACAGAACAGAACAGAAAGATTTATTGTTATTATCACAGAGTACAGCGAAATTATTTATGGAGTGAGCCCCCGGGCCGCTGCATTTTTGCGCGCCGTCACTCGGTCGTCCAAACATGTTTTATTTTTACTACAACTATGCATCAGAATGGTCTAAAACTGTGACTTTGAGGATATGTCTTGTCTAAAAGTTAGACAAATAATTTATTTTGGATACATCTGCTGGGAAATGGGACACAGGACTCAAAATTAGAGTCTGTGCCGAGTAAATTGGGACACCCTTGTTATAAAAGAAAAGACTTCAAGTATTTCAAGTAACATGAATCTGATTTAGGGCCAAGAGAATAATGTTTCTCCACAATGTGCAATGGCTATAAACGCTTTATACCTCCATCAAATAAATAGATAAACAAATAAAAGGTAAGGTTTAATCATTAGAGAATGGGATGCAGTATTATACACAGTTAGTTGACAAACCTGCACAAAATGGGTTTGATGGGTTAAAGTTGATGGGAAACTCATGAGAGACCTGCAAATAGGAAAGAAAACAAAATAATACATTACTATCAAACATGTTCATTGTAAATCCATTAGTGAAAATATAATTATGATGTGTGAGGAATTATTAATGAATGTGTTGGTGGACTCATACTGTAAGTAGATCTCTCATTGTTATAAGGTGTTGTGTAAACATTATTTAGAGGTGGACACTATGTGGAATTATACAGCATTGTAAATGTTGGTGTGAACAAAAAAATCCAATATTGAGTATATTGTTTAGAGCAGGGATCTCCAACCTTTATTGCCAGGAGAGCTATTTTTGCGAAAAAAGCTACTACTTCTGGCGATGACTAAAAATTGAAATGAAATGGAGCAGTTGGATGCCTGTATGATAGTGTGTCTCAAGATATATATACAGTAGAAAGTGTAATAAATTCAGTTTGAGTTTTAAAGCGTAATATGTACAATCCAAAATCCTTTGGTGAGCTACTTGGCAGGAGGTGGTAAGCTACAGGTGGCTCCCGAGCAACAGGTTGGAAACCACTGTCAACTAATTGATTAAACAAAAGTAAATTTTACTAAAACCACATTGCAGATCTACATTGAATGCACAGAGCAACATATTCAGTTCTAACCTGCCATGTTGGAGGAATCATGGCTCCAAAACCAAAGGCAGGAAACATCTTGTCACTAGAAGAAGAAAGTAATTTATGTTAAACTAAACACATGCTTAACATAAAATAAAACAGACATGTCCTTACCTGTCGTAGTCCTGGATGACGTTGCCTACGGCCCAAATCGCTGCCAGATACTCGTTGTAGCCCTGAGGATTAATGTAGTGCAGCGACTGAGGCGTCCTGGGGTCTCCGTTTGAGCCGGTGAAGTCTATGGCGATCTGAGATACACGCAAATATGAATAAAAATATGAATGTACATAAAAATCCATGTTAAAACAGTCATTACTTTATAAAGGTTGTACTTGAACTGACTCATGCAGACCTTCATGAAAGAAGCTGAAATGCCTAAAGCAGCGGTGCCCAAAATGTTTCATTGGTGAGCCAAAATTAGCAGATTTTTTTTTTTTTATTGTTGAAGCATGTTGAGGGCCAAACATAATTTAGTTTTGCATTCAATAAGTTTATTTGTGAAGAGATGAAGACAAAATGTTTTATTACATGTTTTAGGAGAGTGCACTTGATTTGGTGTCACTTGACAGTCTTTTCAACACAAAATTGAATCAAACTGATTGACCTAACAGACATGGGCACCCGTTTGCGGGCCAAAGTGGACCTCCAGGTGGGCCGAGTTTGGCCTCCGGGCCCCACTTAGGACACTAACTTTAATCCCCGGTGCGCACTTTGAGGTCAGAGAGCCAGCTCCAGCTCGTGGTGCCTAAGACGAGACTTAAAACCAGAGGAGACAGAGCGTTCTCTGTAGCTTGTCCTAGGCTCTGGAACGCTCTGCCCGTCCATGTTCGATCCGCTCCACCGTGGAATGTTTTAAGTCTCGTCTTAAAGACCCACTTTTACTCTCTGGCTTTTAACACCGACCGAGTTGTGTGGTCCTCTGTTGTCTTTTTTATTTTTTTTTATTAGTTTTATTTGCTTTTACTTGTTTCTATTGAGTGTTTTATGTTTTTATTTATATATTTTCTACTTGATTCTACTGGTTTTACTGTTTGGGACTAGTAGGTTAAACTGTATATTTATCATATGTTTTGCTTTTATCTGTGAAGCACTTTGGAAACGTTTTGTTTATGAAATGTGCTATATTTGGATTTTACTATGGGCACTAAAGTTTGCCCAGAAATGACTTAACAAAACTGGGATTTCTAAGCACACATTGCCTGGTTGTATTGTAGCTTCAAATGTCCATAATAGACTGGTTGTCCTGCACTGATGCATAAGTGCTCACTCATTGCATCACTATTCTATTTATGTACAACTTATGGGTTCAAAATTGTCATGCAGTCACATTTCTCCCACCAAAAATTGTAAATAATTCAAAATTAATAATAAAGTTATATTTTGCCTTGAAGTGGAGGCGCTTATCTGCAGTTCTCAACAGGAAGTCAATTCACCTGTTTCTATTTTCAAGCTGTTTTAGATTAATGTGGAGTTTTATAATGATTGAAATATAAATACTGACTATTACTACAAATTACATAATGTTCTATATTAAAATCACAGAAAATATACAATGAGTCTTCTTTAAAACCCATAGAATAGTCCTTCTTTCAGGTCGGGAGTGTCTCACTTATAAAAAGTATTTTAGCTCATTATTACTTACAGTGAAGTTCAGCTGACAGCCGCCCATTATGTAATCCAAGAAAGAGTACTCTTTAATAATCTGAGAGAAAAGGGCAAAGAGCAGAAATGGTTATGAACAGACCTTGTACTATTTTTACACAATGAATCCAAACTATATGTCCAAATACAGAATAGAAAACTTTAATAATATACATACCCTGCATTTTTTAATAACAATTACACCAGAGTTTTTATATGATTTCTTCTTTTGTTTCTTCTTACTGTTGATGCATTCAAATTCAGCCTGGAAAGACATGTTAGATTTTACACCAAAGTTTTTTTTTTATTGATTTATAGTGATTGTGTGTTATATGTTGGCTATAACGCCAAAAAATACAGCCAAAGAAGCATCTTTTCCGTAGAAAAACTCACCGCGTACGTTTGTGAGGCCTGCTGTATTTGGCTGAGCGAGGCCTGAAACGACCCAATAAAGTCATGTGAGCCGCTGTTATTGTAGTCGTGACAGTCGATCTGGAACAGAAGGAACAAAGTTGTGAGTAAACTTTTATGTGAAGCCACTAAAAGGCAGTTAAAACAAGAATGAGAGGAAGCAAAGCCACGAGAGTCACCGCAACTTAAAACAGCAACAAATGTCTGATCTGTTTGATGAGGAAATTATTTGTTGCTAAGTTAGAGTCTGTACTAGAAGCTGGATTTGGGGCTTAGAAATTAAGTTTGAGGCTAAAACTGGTCTGGCAAATCTGAGACGCAACCAAACAAGTAGAGTAGAGCCAAGCAAGTAGCTACTAACAGGCTAGTGGAAACGCCCCATTAGCTGCAGCAAGTTTCTTTTGATTGAATTTGTATTTTTTTCCTGTATATTTCATGATCATGACTGACATTTCCTTGCATTTCTAACGCCGGGCTCACACTGCCTTCAGTCCAGATCCGTCTGGGTCCGGTTGTCACTCACACTGCAACCAAAATATGTGCCACTGCGAGACCATGAGTTCACGGGGATTCATGCTCAACTTAGAAGTTTGGGGAGTTTTACCGATCTCTGGCACATGGATATGAACAAAGAACACATGCGCAGAGTTTTGGGATTATTTCACTCACTTCATTTTCTGTTGGATTTTTTGCCGCGCAATGGGTAAGTACGGGACGTTTATTTACATCCTTGTGTTCAATAGTCGTGTATGTCGAGCATTTTGACATATTTGTTGTAGTTGCAGAAACATAATGTTTTTATTTTGAAAACCACCGGATTCTCTTCACCTGCGCTCGCTCTGTTTCCTGTTTGTCGTGTCTTGTTTTCACAACTTCACCAAAAAGGGCTCCGAAGGCTCCGGCAGTCTGGAAAAAGTTATTGAAACGGAAACGCTACGAACTGGATGCAGTGTGAGCCAGGCGTTAGATGGAGTTGTGATCTCGTTTCGCAGTACATTTTACACAAAGAGGCAAAATAGGGCTGTGCAATTGATACAATTTCATTTTCAATTATGATTATTGCCATAATCATTTACAAAAAAGGTGTAATAGAAAAATTGTGATTATTAACCATCACTCATACAGTTAGTATGTACCTAAGCGCTCATAACATTTCCTTAGGTTGGAAACTTTTCCAGACAGTTTCTTTACAATTGTACAGTGTAATTATTACTACAGACTATTTTTGTGAGATCTGTCACTGTTTCATTTTATCTCGTCACTCTCTGCATATTAAGAAGCACCAATGTGGAGGAGCATCTTTCAAATAAAATGATGATTATTGCATGTGTTAGGGGCTGTAAGGCAGATCAGGGGCACAAAGTGAACAAAAAGCTTTGTTAACAAGGTATGAATGAGCCCATTTACTTAATAACCCTGGACCACACCTTAAACGGATGAAGGACAGAGCTGACATTTGCACACTGATCTCTTGTGCAAATTCCTCCTCGACGTCACGCCAAAGACAAAAAGCATTGCACAAGAAATGGAAGCGTCGCGTAGCAGCCTGGCAATCTGCAAATGTAACAGATCTAAATGGAAAGCAACTTAATACTGTGGCTGGTCGGTTTAAAAGTTGAAAAAGCGGAAATGTGTTCTTGGGATTGGATCATTGGTTTTGACCTAATAATGCATTGTGTGTGGATAGATTTAGACAATGTTTGAGTGATTTTGGGTAAGATAAGGGATTGTTGTACTAATAAAATGCAAATTCAGTTCCCCTTTTATACATTTTGGGGAGTTTGGCTCATCAAAACCAATAAAAAATGTAATTGTGTAATAGATTTCTGTGGTGAAATCTCAAATACAACTGACTAATACAAAAGATAATGCTATTAGAACAGATAATCTTTTGTATTATCTCTACGTCTACCCTCCTAAAACTACACATGACAGCAGTGACACATTAAACACATTTATAACGATGGAATTCACCTAAAACAGACTTTGGCCACTCTATAAACTTACACAGTCCAGGAAGCAACCTCCGACTAAACAGTGAGCATCGGTGGAAACAGAGAAAACATCATCTAAAGCTGAAATACGGCGTTTTATGATTGTGATTGTAAAATATCATGAGTTTGTGGACTGACCTTGATGGATTTTTCCACGTCGCAGCTGCACAGAGATTGTAGTGAAACTCTGAAGGGCTTCCAGACAGGGTTTAGATTATATTTGACCACCTGTAAAAGAAAAACAAAGACGTATAATTGTAGTATTTTGACGTGATAGGGTTTTTTGGAACATGTGTTATGCAGTTTTTGTATTTTTTTTTAACATTTATAGCGTGTATGACGAGTTAGACCACATTATTCAGTAAAAAATATGTACATTACATACTTCTATTTCTGAAGCATTTAACAATATGAAGGAAGGCAAGAAAATAGACCCATTTACTGTTAGTAAACAAAATGGTTGCGCGCGCGAACTGGAGCCCTGAGTGGTGCCCAGTCTCAGGCTTTCCAAGCTACGCAGGTGCATTTTCATTAAAAAATCGCAAAACTCTCTTTAAAAACTCAATTTAACGAACAGCAAGCGACTCCAGATCCATGTACAGTTATCTACTGAATGTTAGCATGACGTTAGTAAGTGTCCCGACATTCAGCTTATATTTACTTATATTTTTTGGATTTTACTTATATTTGATGGAAAAAACTCATGTGCAGAAGAGAAAAGCTTTGATCATACATATCCCTTGATGAGTTTGACGACGTAATTTGCGGAAAAGCACAGGAGGTAAGTTAACGTGACATTGCTTAAGATTTTTGTGCAAGTTGTGTTCATTATTTATCAATTATCAGTGGCGAATTAGACTCACAGTAAACTGCACCTGTGTGGCATTATTTTGTGCTGATTTCTACAGAAATCTATTGTATAAAAGACTACAAGGATATACTTACATGACTCTGAGGCGATGTATTTGTTTTGATAGTGATCCTCATTTTTCTATAGATTTTAGCGGCTAGCTAGTTAGCCCGAAAAAATTACGAGATATAAAATGTGTCAACTGGTGCAAACCCATGGAACACATTAGGAGAGGTCAGAGCCTCGTTTGAAGTCATTGTTAAGTTTTCTAACCGTTTAATATCGTTAGTACAGCTTACTTGTTTTGTATAGAAACTTATGGGGAAACTCTGCGGAGGGCACCCGGCGGCTCCGCCCCCAAAATGACGTAGGCTCTGAACGGGTCTATTGACTCTATTTTGTCCCGCCTACTTTTCTAGACATGTACTTCCTGTTAGCTGCATTTAGCCTGTAGACTTCAGTCGATGGTTTATTTTAGCTGTCATTATATTTAATTAAAATTGCCCCACAAGACAGACAAACAAACACGTTAGCTACCTTAACAGAGCTAAACAGGAAGTGCATTTCCAAGCCAAGTGGGCGGGACAAAATAGGGTCAATAGGCATTCTTAACTTTGGTTTAATTAGAACATATGAAGCAGAGGTGGGAGACTGACTTGACTTGAACGGACTCGAGTTACACTTTTATGACTTGTGACTTACTGGGCTTTTGTTTTGATCCCAAAAGACTTGACCTGTGACTTGACCCTTTGTGACTTGACACTTGACTTGGACTAATGACTTGATATGACTTGAGTGTGACTTGTATTGAAAAACGCAACCAATGGAAATATACAAAACTCAAGGTGATGCAGAAATCTAAAAATATAGATATATTTTGTGACAAAAAATATTAAAGATACTTCTAAAAATATAATGTATCACAACTTAAATGTACTGACATTAGGATTCATAAACTGAAAACAACACTAGATGTCATAAGAGTAGTGTTTTTGTTGTTGTTTTTAGATGGAGTAAGGCTCAAAAGAATGCAATGATGAACTAGATGTAATGGTCTATTTATATAGCACTTTTCTATCTTTCAAGACAAACAAAACGCTTTACAATCTAGAATCCACTCACCCAGTGTAAACAGACACTGAGGCAATGTGGATTAAGTGTCTTGCCCAAGACACTAGCCAGGAGTCTCCCATCCAAGTACAAACTAGTCCCTAACTTGCTTAGCTTCTGAGATCTGATGGGATCAGACTTGGATTTAGGATTTTTGCATTACATTTGTAACTTGCTAAAAATAGGACAGATTTGACAGGGTACAAACATTTATTTCATTTTGCAAAGCCACAGTGCTCATTAACTTTAAAACAGCTCTGCTTGTGTTCAAGTCTCTCCATGGACTAGCACCAAAGTACATCTCTGACATGTTAGTGCTGCATGAACTATCTCGAACTCTGAGGACCTCAGGGACCGGCCTCCTGCTGATGCCCAAAGGACTAAACACGGACCAGAGTCAGACTAAACGTGGACCAGAGTCAGGACTAAACACGGACCAGAGTCAGGACTAAACACGGACCAGAGTCAGGACTAAACGTGGACCAGAGTCAGGACTAAACATGGACCAGAGTCAGGACTAAACACGGACCAGAGTCAGGACTAAACACGGGCCAGAGTCAGGACTAAACACGGGCCAGAGTCAGGACTAAACGTGGACCAGAGTCAGGACTAAACATGGACCAGAGTCAGACTAAACATGGACCAGAGTCAGGACTAAACACGGACCAGAGTCAGGACTAAACATGGACCAGAGTCAGGACTAAACACGGGCCAGAGTCAGGACTAAACACGGGCCAGAGTCAGGACTAAACGTGGACCAGAGTAGGACTAAACGTGGACCAGAGTCAGGACTAAACACGGGCCAGAGTCAGGACTAAACACGGCCAGAGTCAGGACTAAACGTGGACCAGAGTCAGGACTAAACGTGGACCAGAGTCAGGACTAAACGTGGACCAGAGTCAGGACTAAACGTGGACCAGAGTCAGGACTAAACGTGGACCAGACTCAGGACTAACGTGGACCAGAGTCAGGACTAAACGTGGACCAGTGTCAGGACTAAACGTGGACCAGAGTCAGGACTAAACGTGGACCAGAGTCAGGACTAAAACGGCCAGAGTCAGGACTAAACACGGCCAGAGTCAGGACTAAACGTGGACCAGAGTCAGGACTAATTGTGGACCAGAGTCAGGACTAAACACGAACCAGAGTCAGGACTAAACACGGACCAGAGTCAGGACTAAACACGGACCAGATCAGGACTAAACACGGACCAGAGTCAGGACTAAACGTGGACCAGAGAGTCAGACTAAACATGAACCAGAGTCAGGACTAAACATGACTTGGACTTACTTGTGACTTGCACATACTGTACATGACTTATTTCCACCTCTGATATTAAGTTACCTCAACCGTAAACTAATAAAGCTGTAATATTATAGCCTATGCATTGATTCTTGTAAGCAGACAGTCGTGTTCACCTCTGTCCTGTGAGCCAGCTGCCATCCCGATCCTGTCTCTCTGTAAAACTCCAGGAAAGGGTCCGATTTGCCAAAGAAATCCTGCGAAGAATAAAAACAAGGATGAGTTAAACTTGAATGCTACAGGCAGAGAAAGGAGGCTTTGATAAGACTAAACGCTTATCTACAACACTTGTTTGCTTATCACTGTAGGACCAACTGTCGACTCCGAGCTGGTTTAAAAATACATTCATACTTTTAATTGTTTAGACTGACATGAAATACATAAGTAAAACATACATTTGAATGCATGCAGTTAGATCTTTGTAGTGAATAATGGTTCAGTGTTGACAAATGCAAGGTCATAGACTAGGAAACAGGACATAAAGCATATCTTTTTTATTTATGGATAACTTTCTTCCAACTTAACTTGAATCTCTGGTGTTTTAGTGGAAATTAAGAATAAAATCTGCCTGTACTCTATGACAGATTAATACATTTTTAAATTTTTGACTTACTGTGATAGTCTTGAAGTAAATATTTATCACCGCTTTACAGCAGTTAAGTTACAATTTATGAAGAAATTGACAACAAAAAGTTGAGTTTTGAAAGAGAATGCCTTTATATGTCGTCAAAAATGCGCGAAAATGTAATGACAATTATGATTATGTGTCAAATTTACTGGACAAAAGACAATTATAAACCTATTATAAACAATTATAAACAGCCAAATTGGGTGAAAGCAAGAAAAATGTTTAGTGAAATCTTAAATCCTCACTATCTTTTACTGAATAATGGAGTCTAACCTAAAGGACTAACTGTAAACACCTTAGCCCATGGCTCACACTTTGCATAACAAAACTTCAGATGCTAATGCTGCATTCATGTGCATCAGGAACACGGAGGCACCTACGTAGAGTTCGGACTTCCCAAAACCAGAGTGTTCATGACAGCAGCTTGTAAACACACGTGGAGCAGTGACACTAACAAACATTTACATAACATCATCTTGATTTTCTTTACAGATTTGTGTAAAATGTCACGCGGAAAGTCTTATTGTTGTAACTCATGAACTTATTGAGAAGCTGTGACTTTTCTTGTTGGTAAAAGGCTGATAGATTACCTGTTAAGTTGTATTGCTGTTTTAAATGTATTTTACTGCTGAAGCAGAACTCTCAGTGTGATATAAAACTAAATCCCTGTCATTATGTGTCAGTATCTGCTCCTAGTGTTGTCACGATACTAAAATTTCAAACTCGATTCGATACTTTAAAAAAAACTCGATACTCAATACCGATTTTGATACCACGGTGCCAACTTTAAATTTTTTCTTTTCTTATGATAGTATTTTTACTTTGTAATTATATTATTTATTTATGTTTTTTCTTTTTGATATTATTAAAACATTGTATTTTAATATATTATTTGTTATTATTAACTTGATTCATGAATCTTTACATTAAGACTGGGCTTTGTTCTATTGTCAGACACATATATAGGTTATATATATGATAGTTTTATCATTCCATCTCCAATGAGAGAAGAAGGGGGCGGGGCTTAGCGTACGAGGGAGGAAGGGGGCGGGGCTTAAAATATGATACTCGTTCAAACGAGTATCGATATCGGTTTTAGTATCAATTAATATCGGGGAATCGATTTTTTTGACAACCCTATCTGCTCCAATCTCATGCGCTCCTACCACGTGTCCTGCCATGCCCCTGTCATTTGACCTAAACTCTGGAATTCGGCCTCCAACACTTCTGACCGAGCAGCGTTCAAACACGTTTTCCCAGTCGGAGCTAGGAACTTCCCAGTTCGAGAGCTCATGAATGCAGCATTACTTGCAACATACACTACTCCCTTCTCCTTCTTTATGTCTGTGAACTTCTCCTCTTTGTTTACCCCAACCCAAGTCCAACTAAAAAATCCACCACGTGAGCACATGTACTGTGTCTTGTTATGTCTGTTATTATTATATGTTGAATGTAATGCTTGCATCTGTATTTTTTATGTTTCAAAGGTTTTTTCCCAGTGCCCGTGTTACAAGCAGCCATCAGCTTGTACTGTAAGCAGCTGAATTTCCCTCTGGATCAATAGAGTTTAAAGCTATCTAACCCGTGATACACATTTTATTAACTTTAAATATTTTCGTTGAGATAAGCCAAAAGCATGTTCAATATTTTAAGAACTCACTTTTAATACTAAATTATAAATCAATAATAAATATAAACCCAAAACCTTTTTATCCAGATTTCTCGCAGATATTCGAAGTCTACGGCTCTGTTGTCTGTTCTCTCCTCGGCACAAATCTGAAACATAGAAGCTGTGTGATTGATTGAAACAAACAAACGGCTAACGAGCGGCTAAACTAACTCCATCAGACTCACTGTGATGGTGCCTCGTCCTGCAGCCTCTTGTCTCTTAGCAACAGCGCTTTGTGAATTCGCAGACGACACATCTGGACATGAAACACACAGGTAAAAATGACAGGTGAGATTAAAATGGACCAGAGTCAGGAGTAAAGATGGACCAGAGTCAGGACTAAACGTGGACCAGAATCAGGACTAAACGTGGACCAGAGCAGGACAAACATGACCAGAGTCAGGACTAAACGTGGACCAGAGTCAGGACTAAACGTGACCAGAGTCAGGACTAAACATGGACCAGAGTCAGGACTAAACGTGGACCAGAGTCAGGACTAAACGTAGGACCAGAGTCAGAACCTAAACGTGGACCAGAGTCAGGACAAACATGGACCAGAGTCAGGACTAAAGTGACCAGAGTCAGGACTAAACTGGACCAGAGTCAGAATAAACGTGACCAGAGTCAGACTAAACGTGGACCAGAGTCAGGACTAAACGTGGACCAGAGCAGGACTAAACGCGGAGCAGAGTCAGGGACTAAACGTGGACCAGAGTCAGGACTAAACATGGACCAGGTCAGACTAACTGAACAGAGCAGGACTACGTGGAGATTGATGGTCATGAGAAACGATGTGGATGTCCAAACACAGCCTATGGTGTTTAGTTCTGTACCTGTCCCAGCGTACACTCCAACTGTCCCAGGAAGTCTGCGTCCGCCAACTGCCATTTCACTGTCGATGTCGTAAACCTCAAACTTGAGCCTCTGCACCATCTCAAAGTAATAATCCACCATGAAAGACTTGGAAAACTTTGGGTTCAGACAGTTCATGATTTTCTCTGTTCGACCGATCTGAAACACACAAACAAACACGGTATAATGTCATTTATAACCTTTGTTTGGAAGGTTCTTTATGTATGTTTACTCAGCTAAAAATGTGATGTGAAATTACAAAAGCAGTGGATTAAAGGCTCACTGTGTAACTTTTCAGACGTAAAGAAGGCATGTTTGTATGAGTTGTATAAGACGGAATAGGAGCTCATGTGTCAACACTTTATGATAACTACACCTTGAATAGCCTTAATAAACCCTTAATAAAGACTTGATTCATCATGAACTAATGGTTAATTTATACACGAAAAGATGAATAAGGCTTAGTAACTATTTAATTACTCCAAACCCTTTCCCCAATCATAAATAAAAACCATAGCTCCTTAATTGTGTAGTTACAAACCTTAAAAACTTTTTCATTTCCCATTTGTTCATTAATACGTTATTCGTGCTTTAATAATGCTTTACTGTGTGTAATTAAGGTGTAGTTATATAAAGTGGTAACATGCATGCAAATTATTATAAGTTATGTATTTATCAGGAAAAAACGTAAGCATTGTTCCCACTAAGCCTAAATAATTTTCAAAGACATTCTATGTATTTTATGTAATCAAGGCATCTACAATAGAGTTTTAGATTGTTTTGTTAAGTCTGTGGCAGCAAATAGTCCACAAATATAACAATCAGTTAGTAAAATACACCTAGTAGCAAAGCCAGATTTTTTTTCCGCAAGGGGAGCAGAAAGGTCCATAGCTATAACAGGTGCACACAAAACGTGGGGGTCTGGGGGTTCTCCCTCAGGAAAAATTGGAACCAAAATTATGGCATTTCTTGCATTCTAGTGAATTTAAGTCGTCTGACCAAGTGGACAAACAACTGGTGGATTAAACAATCAAAAAAAAAAATTGAGATAAGGTAGCAATACAGTTTGCATTACATTTACATTTTTAATACGTTTATGTGACTGTAAAATTTATTATTTTTCAGGTTTTACATGATTTCCAAGACGCGTGGAAATTATACTTCAAGTTCTCTCATTGCTGTTGTGATTCCATAAAAATCAATAGCAACAGCAACAACAGCAACACAAATTTTGGTCGACTAGAAATCACCCATGTATCTATGCTCATAAAAATATCCACAGCCACAGCATGGTTTTATTTTTGTTTCCATAGAACTGTGCAGGTGACTTTCCATCTTTGGAAAGTTACACAGTGACTCTCGAATATGGCATCATAAAAACAGCAATCAAACTGCTTCCTAGAATTATTCATCAATTTGACTTTACATGTGTGTTATATTTAGCAATAATGTAATCGTTAGGTCAGCCAATTATAAATGTTTAATAGTCAAATGATTAAACTCAACACATTGAGTCATCAAAGGGATTTCCACATCAGAGAGAGAATCGTGACTCAACGTTACCTGATGTTGACTTAACAAACAGAGTTGTATTGTGCCTGGATATACAGTGATAATAATACACACTGACTTTAGTATGCCTGCCAGGTACAGAGACAAACAGCTCTACTGTAACTTTCCTTCTATTGTAAGTAATGTTCAAATCAGAAAAAAGCTAGTGGCATGAAACAGAGCATTTACATGTGAACTAGCAAATCGCAAAGTCCTATAATTTTCTTTACAACAACCAAACAAGAAACTGACAGGATAATAACTAATATAATACATGTTCAGAAGATTTAATCTATTTGAAATTTTGCTTTTGTTTGATTATTTTATTAATTTAACAGTTCTAGGAATGGGACGATTCTGTTTTCTCACAATCTGATTATTGTCTCGACTGGTGAGATATGTTTTTGATTTCAAGCCTCACAAAAACAAATTACACTTTCTTCAAATTTGCCAAATAAAACATGACTTTGCAATAAATAACCCCTGCTGTACTTTGAGTGTGAGCTTGATGCGACTTGTGAGACTCCCGCAAGACTTAACCAATGCGCCCTTGTACACAGACCTTGGTCGCAGCGCTCTGATTCAACTTTCAAGTTATAATATGAGCATTCTCGCGGGAATCCATTCAAATCGCCGCGCATTTGGGCAAATCCGGACAGCAGTGGACTTGAGCTGATGTACAAGGCACTTCGAAAGAAACTCGCACGTGTCCTGAACCGAAGTCGCCTCGCAGTCAGTTCATGAGAGGCGCAACATTTAGTATTCTCGTGAAACAAAATAGACAGAATGACAAAAGTCACTTCAATAAGAATATAACGGCAATAAGCTGCTGAGAAATGAGAGTGGAATCAACCCTTTCCTAACACGAAAAATACAGAAATTACAGAACAAATCTAAGGAGCGACACATGAGGATTGATTCCGACAACAGAACTGAAATGAAACACCTCTAGAAAACGACTCTATACTATTCTCGATATCGACCAATCCCTATAGGGTCTTTCACACCAAGCCGAGGGTCGCCCTTCTGAACCGGTTTGGCAACTTCTGCCAACAGGCGACTCACGTGTGTTTGGTGTAAATGAGTTTGTCGGGGGTCAGAGGAGCGCGGAGCACGTCGCTGAGGTTTTGAAGACTTGCAGGTAGAGTCTGCCTTGCCAGTTGCAGTAAATGCAGCTATTTGATTGGTCCGTAGCTACTAGTAAACCAGAGAATCAGTGAGCTGGAAAATTACGCGTACGAAAAACAGCATTTAGCTGAACATGGATTGTTGTTATTTACCCGGGTTTAAACGAGACGTAAGTACGAAGAATGGCTAGTATTTGGTCCGAGGAAAACAAAGATGGAGGTGCTGCAGCGACCGCAGTACAAAGGCTGCACTGTGGAGGGAATTAGAAGTTGAGCTCAATCTGTGAGGTAAGATTAAAAAAATCTGTTTGCCGTCAGAGTTTGACAACTACTCGCGCGCAGTTTATATTTTGTCATTTTTGCCAAGCTTAACATCACGCGCATGCTCACTCCGCTTTTGTTTGGCGACTAGTGGCTGTTCGGATTGTGTTTGTGTGAATACTTGTTTACATCGATGCGCCTCAAAGAGACTTGAACAGACGCTGCGTCGCTCCTCCCTACCAACAGCGACTGGGACCCAATCAGATCATTATATTTCATTTTGTCAATTTTCCTAAACACAGCTAAAATGTAAAACGTAAATCGAACTGAAATCGCAATAATTTTTCCCAAAGCTCGAGTGCATAACCTGTACATTAACCCTAACCCTTTGCCTCTTCCAGTATTACAGCCTTTCCAGTAAACCAGCCTAATATGAGACTCACCTCGCACCACTGGGCCCCGGATGTGCTGACGTAGAGCACACACAGAGGGTCAGATTTGGAGAAGGCGTCCATGTCCATCAGGTTTTCACACGAGACGTTCAGAGACACTTTAGTGACGCATGGAGCCGCTCCGCCGGGCCTTGTCCCACCGCAGCCATCGTGAACAGACAAACTCAAACTGTAGAACTGAGAAGAGAGAGAATTATGAAAACTCTGTACAGTACAATGTTCAGTTGGTCTAATATTAAGCCATGGAATTTTGTAATGTGCTGGAAAATATGGTTAATTAAAGCATTTGGAAGATTTTGGGGCATTAAAACAAGAAAACAAAATGATGGAAGACAAAAATTGACAATATATTGCTCGGGAACTTGGGACAAAATAAGTTGTAAGACAATTCAGAAATATAGAGGCACTTAACCCAATAAACAGCAAAGTCAACAATAGGAGAGCTAAAAATACACCTAATAATAATACACATAATAATTTATCTTGTTGTTATTGGCACTACCCAACCATGACTGTGACTGTACCGGTCCTTACAGGAAAAAAGGCTGAGAACCGCTGCAGTATTATATGGTCTTACCATGTCTGGATCTAAGCTGTAACTGCACTGGAGTTGCACGCAAAACAACTCCTTCGTTGAGAAGCTATTAGTAGGGCTGCAACAAACGATTAGTTGAACGATTATTCTTTCGATTATTTGATCAGTTGTTTAGAATGCAAAAGTCCCTTGAATATAAGATTTTTGCAAGTTTTGAGCCAATGCTCATTATAATCATTTCTGTGGGGTCTGAGAGATCACTGTTTTGAAACATAGATAGATAGATAGATAGATAGATAGATAGATAGATAGATAGATAGATAGATAGATAGATAGATAGATAGATAGATAGATAGATAGATAGATAGATAGATAGATAGATAGATAGATAGATTGTATGAGTAATTACATACACTATATAGACTTCCAATTATATTTACTAAAAAATGACTTTAAGAGAACACAATTTGGCCTTTGTTGAACTATGAACTATACATGTATAACAACTACAACAAAACATACACTTTATAGAGCTGTAGTTCTTTAGTCGTTTAGTCGATTAATCGGTCGAGGGAGTCTTGGTCGACCAAAATTTTATATAATCGACTAATTCTTTTATTTAGATTATAAGAAATTTGTCTTCAACAGTAACAGAATCATTGGTCTGAACTGATTTTTTATATAAACACACTGTTTCCTCTTCATTTTCTGCATTAACTATAGTTTTTGAATGAACTACAGAATATTATTAGTCTTTTTGAACAAAGTTTCATGCAGAGTTTCCAACCCCAATTTGATACAAAGGAATCAACTTGATTCTCGTCAACACAATTAGATTTAGAATGCCCTTTCAAGAAAGTCAGATTTTATACAACGGACTCACATTTTCAACACAAAGTCCAAGTTTATGATCAAACATTTTAGTTTCAAACCAGTTTGATGAAACTCAAGATTATTTTAAGATTATTTGCAAAAAAAAAAACAGATTTGTTCAAATTTTTGTCCAGTTAACGTTTTGTTCAAATTAGTATCTAATTTCGACACCAGTTTTAGCATTCAATTGCAATATTTTTGACAACTCGACTTTTAGCTTCAGAGCCTTTGCCACGCCCCCTTTTTAGTCGATTAATCGGTCGACCGAACATGTTTTTAGTCGACCAAGAGTTTCTTTGGTCGACTACAGCCCTACACTTTAAACAACCAAAAAAACTATGTCAAGAAGTATTTTTGTCTGAATTGTTGTAATGACTGGTATAGGGAATCGAGTAAATTCCTGGGTATTGAAATTGTGTTTGAAATAGTAAATCAGTCATTTAGAATTGTGACAACAATAGTACAAGACCAGTTAGCGATTATTCGATTACTAGTCAGTTGCTGATTATTTCAGTTTTGTTTAGTTTAGTTTTTATTTATTTATTTATCAGGGACAGTGCACAAAAACATGATCCTATACAGAAAAAGAGAAAATCCTTGTTCCTGGTTATAGCAAGGTTGCTCACCTGGAGTCCCTGGATAGGTTATGTTAAAAATGGCGTGAATGCCAATAAAATACATATTTGCGCACAAAAATGTGTTAGTACATTCACTCATCCAGTCATGCATTTCATAAAACTACTTCATGCACATCCAAACACAATTTACATTATTTACAAATCCTATATTTACACTCATATAAAGACAGTTTAATGTGTGCATGTTTTGTTTGTCTACAAGCCACTGCTTGGTCAGGCGTGTAATAATCAATTAGTTGCGATTAATCAATTAACTTGCTGCAGTCCTAGGTAGTAGTAAGCAATGTAGTGTTTTTTTTAGATTAGGTTTGATACTAAGAAATTGAAATGTCACAATAACAATCAAAAATGCTTGTTTTTGAGGAACATTATGTAATATCTTGATTTTAGATTTCATTAGGCCTATCTTTGCACAGAGAAACACTGTAAAGATGTTCAAAGTAATCTTATTTTTTACTGAAAGTCATTGCAAATCTGAATAGTTAGAATTTTTTGACTAAACAGGAATTTTCTGAGCCCTTGATTAGCTGCAGGACAATACAAAATTACTCAAAGATGCATGAATCAATACAAATGTGAATTAACTAATGGCACTGTTATTACACGGTCACAAACTCAGAAAAGCGAATTTTACATAATATGTCCACACCAACATTATAATACTTCAGGTTTTTAAGTCTTTTAAGTTTTTGCAGTGTAGATTTCAAACTACAAATGGCTTTTAAACGAAACTAAGCAAATAAAAAAACACTCTTACTTTAGCGGCTTTCAAACAAATCTAGCGTTATGGAAAATAATTACCTAATTTCTCATTTTTGTTGGCACTGATTTTGGCAAGTTAAAGTTAAGACCCACCCACAGACTTTGCTCATGGAAAAGCACTAAAACCAAGGGGGAAAAATGCATTTATAAGACGTTTTAGTTAGGTTTCTTAACTTTTCTGTGAATTAACTGTTAAAAAATAAGCTATGAAACGTTTATAAGAGGCGTGGCTTCGTTTAACTAACGGACGAGGGAGGGTTTTCCGCAGAAGATTTGGTGCAGCGCTCAAATTAAGTCATTTCTAGTCACTTTTAAGATTTATTCAGACGCATAACCGATGTAGATGTAATAGTAGATTGTCAATTTGTATCGTAAAGCTAAATATGTCCAATTCTAGCTCTTCAAAGTCCGTGATTTGCTCCGCGCTTATGGCCAAATCGACTAAACAGCTGCATTAACCGTAAGACACGTGTAACAAAGTGGTAATAAAGTGGAATATTTGAGGCAGAAACAAAAGGAAACAGTTGTAAAGTGTGTAAAAGAGTGGATTTTAGTGGTTCTTACCGTGGGGCAGCTGTGGATCTGTCAGAAGTGTGTGTGCGTAGGGTTACGTTACGTCCCGTTGGCACGCAGCGCAGCAGAGATGGGCGGGGTCGTGGTGCGCTTGTTTGTGTCACGGGGGCAGCTCGTTTAAAGAGACAGTGCACCGCTTCAGTGAGACTTTTTTTTATCCGGTAAAGTTGTATTAGTCATTGATGGAAGAGTGAAAATGTGTAGTCAATGACTCAGTAGCTACAAATAGCTGCTGCTGCCAAAAAAGACTCTGCACGGAACGTCAGTTGGCTTGTTTATATTGAAAATAACTTATGAGCATTTCCTGTTCAGTTCATTTTTATGGGTTTTTACATATTACAGTCTGTGGGTTTTTTTCACCATTGAGTTAATTCAATGTCCCAATGGTTTTCTCTAAATCAGTCTAAAATGAATACTAAATGTTGAGTTGTGATGAATGACTCACCAATGTTTGTGTCTAAATGCTAAAGCTAACAGGCAATACTCAATAGAGAAGTTAGCTACTTTAAATTTAAGCAAGCCTACAAAGGTGTTGGCTGGATTTTCATGCCTCCTTGCAAGCTGGAAGTTTTCACATTGCTCCATTTACCTTGAATAATATACCATATATTAGGCCATACCTGCTTGTCAAAGCCTGATCCTGTCAGATCTCAGAAGCTAAGCAAGTTAAACCTGGTTAGTACTTAAATGGAAGACCACTGGAACACCAGGTGCCACAGTGAGACGATAAGAGTAGATTGTCGTGTCCTTGGGCAAGACACTTAACCCAGTGAGTGAGATTGTAAAGCGCTTGAGTGCCTGGAAAGGTGGAAAAATGCTATACAAATAGAGACCATTTACCATATGGTGTGTTTCTCAAAGAAAAGAAAGTTAGTTAGTTATGGTATTATTACTCTTAGGAAAATCTGTATACATAATGTATATTTTTTTTAAACCAAACCAACCTCAATACACTGGAACAATGACCTTAAACTGTTTGCGATAAACAAAGAATAAAAACAACAAAGAATAAAAACAGCCAAAAATTATTTCAATAAATCAATATCTTTCTTTTTGTTTGTTTATTTATGTATTATTATTTTTAAAAATATATTTATTCTATTATTATTTCCTGCACGGTAGCCAAGTGGTTAGAGCTCTGGTTTCCCAACAAGGAGGTTGTGGGTTCAACTCCCGGGTCGACCATATCAACATCTCACGATCTCTCTGGGTGGAGTTTGCATGTTCTCCCCGTGTCACCGTGGGTTTTCTCCGGGTACTCCGGTTTCCTCCCACCTCCAAACACATGCATGTTTAGGTTGATTGGGCATCACTGTAAATTTCCCTGAGTGAATGACGGAGAGAGTGAATGTTGTCTGTCTAACCCTGCGACGAGTTGGCCACAGTCCAGGGTATTCCCCGCCTCACGCACAAAATCACTGGGATAGGCTCCAGTCACCGTGACCCCTAACGGTAATGTAATAATGTGCAGTTTTTTATTTAAATATCAGTATTGCCCGTCTGTTTGTTTGTATGTTATTTTGTTTAAATATGTATGAAATTTTGCTTGCTTGTTTGTTTGTTTGCATCTGTGACATTTTAACTTATAAGCAAGCCAATGGACATTCAGAGCCTATGTTTTTCCACTGAACTGTTTTGTTTTTTCATTGGTCTAAAAAAATATAAAACACTTTTTACTTCTGCCTGCCTTGTAACTTATACATAATATTAAAATATAACATCCAGCATCCATTCAAGTATTTCTATCATTTCCAGCTTCAAGACCGGTAAGTACTCCCGGTAGTAATTAAAATCTTCACAATTACCAGAGGTTTTTAGTGAGCAGTATCTCTCTGAGCAGAATGTTCAAAATATAGTGTTTTAACTCCTTATTTCAACGTTTATCTTGCAGCTCATTTTCTTCTATATTCAAGTTTAAGTCTCTGTTAAAGTAATATTTAACCTAACTCATTATACCCATCTCCAAATTGGTAGTTTATCTAGACATCCTTACTTATGAACCTTAATCTTAGTATTGTTACAGCAGAATAAGTCTTCCTATTAGTACAAATTGAGTTGAGAAGAAGGATCTTAGGCTACGTTCACACTGCAGGATCGGATTCTCAATTCCGAATTTTTCATCAATTCCGATTTGTTCATGTGTCGTTCACATTACACAAAATATGCGACTCCAACGTGTCTGTTGCGGAGAGCTAGGACTGTATAAGGACTTGGGGGGACTCGCTGGAACACCTCATCCATTCAGACCCCGGTTAGAGAGTGAGGACACAGTGGAACAGGAAATATGAATTTATTGTTGGAGCAGACGTCGTCCTTACATGTTCTGTACTGGTATCTGAAAAATACATATACAAAATAAGTACTGCTAACTTAAAAACAAGCTAACTAAAACGTGGCTACACATTAAAACACAAAATATAAAGTTAGCATTAGCTTTAACTAGCGCCGAAAATATCGCGCCTAATTTGCATATGAATGAACCTCATTAACACATCCTTAGCACCCACCTTTATCACAAACTCAGACATTGATGTAAAGGACAAAGAGCATGCTTTTCACAACAGCTCAGCAAACTTTCTCTGATTCCAAGAACTCTTAGCTGCCTTACAGAACGCCTGTTGCAAATACACCAAAATAAGGACCCCTTAGCTGGCCAACTAGATGCCTGATGTAAATACACGAAATTAAATACTGAACAGTTTCTACTCAAAAAACGTAGCAATAACAAGGAATTTACAACAGCCGCCCCCAGAATAGCCTAGCTATTATGTAAAGACTAATAAATTCCTAAGGGTGCTGCTGGAGTCTCTGGACTGGTCCCGTCGTTGTCTGGAATGGCAGGTAGCTGGATGAGACGTGCCACCGGCCGCAGATACGTCTTCTCCCCGACTTGAACCTCAGCAGACCGAACATGACCATCTGCACTCTTGACCACCTTGACGACCCTTCCAATAGGCCACTGCGCCCTCGGAGCTGAGGATCAACTATCATGGCCACCGTGTCCTGGACGAGGTCCTCAGCAGGCCGCCGCCACTTCTGCCGGGCTTGTAGAGAAGGAGGTAATGTCTGAGGAATTGGCCCAGAAGTGATCCACCATCATCTGACAGTGGCCCATTTCTTCTTGTGAGAGTGTCAGAGCATAAGACACTTGGAGGTAGAGAGGAATCACGCCGCCCCATCAACAGCCATGTTAGGCGTGACAGGATCCAGGTCAGCGAATGTCTGATAGACATAGCCTAAGGGCTTGGCATTGAGGATCCCTCTATCTATCGATCAAAAGGGTGAGAAGAAACATCTCATGGAGGGACTGATTGCCAATGACCACCTGGAGAGCTCTCTTGACAGACTGTATTTCGCGCTCCCATGTTCCACCAAGTGTGCGCTGCTGTGGGTTAAACAAGAACTTGATCTGGGTTTTTGCAAGCTTCTCTTTTAACTCTGGAACCATTGCTGCGAAGGCCTCCTTTAGTTCTGTCTCCGCTCCCCTGAAATTAGTCCTTGGTCTGAGAGTATCTCCGAAGGGTTCCTCTTCGTGCCACAAATCTTCTCAGCGCTAGGGAGAAAGGACATCAGCATCAAGGCCTGCAAGCATATCTAGATGAACGCACCGTGTAGTGAGGCACTTGAAGATCACTCCCCATCGCTTTCTCGTTCCGGCGCCCGACTTTGATATATATGGCCGAAACAATCCACTCCTGTGGAGAAAAATGGGGGTTTCAAGAGATCGCAAACGGGCTGGAGGAAGGTCTGCCATTATGGGGACTGAAGGCTTTCCTTCCACTTGATGCATTTCTTACAGGTCCTTTGGTACTTCTTCACTGCCTGTCTTCCCCGCAGGATCCAATACTGCCGTCTGAGCTCGGCAAAGACCCTGTCTGTGCCTGGGTGCAGGAGACGTGCGTCCATGTCTTTATGATGAGCCTTGTGACAGCATGACTGGGTCAAGCACAATAGGATGGATGTCATTAGGGCCAGTCTCCTATGCGTCTAAGTCGACTCCAACTCGAATAAGCCCGACTCCGAATCAATCTCAGGAGCTAATGAAATCAGCTTGCTGCTACCGGAGACAGGCTTGTCAGCCTTCAGGCACTTGACCTCTTCAGGAAAACTCTCTGTTTGGCTGAGCTTCAGCAGATGAACTCGACTTGGATGAAGATCAGAAGAGGCGCAGATGAGCTGGCAGCCGCCCCGTGAAGCAACTGGTGCATGGCGTTTACAAGGTCTTTCCCAGTTACTGAACTGTGTGATGTCAAGAAATGGATCTGAAGGCTGTGTTTGCGTGAGGCCACAGAATATGGTTTGCTTGAGCTCTGAGGGATCTGCTGCGTTGACAGAGTCTGGAGTTTGAGGCCATGCATGCTGTTGGAGAGCGAAGAAAGGCGGGACCTTGGATCCATCGGTTTGGAGTGGCCAGCTCCGCTAGGGTCTTACCCTTGTTAAGTCGTCAGCCGGATTGGTTTGCTGTATCTACGTACCGCCAGGTGTGTGAGGCAGTCAGGTCTTGAATCTCTGAGACCCTGGTCCCAACGAAGACCTTGAATCTGCAGGATTCTGATGTCAGCCACGTCAGGACCGTAGTTGAGTCAGTCCATAGATAGGTCTCTGTGATGTTTTAGCGTGGCTCTCGATGAATAAGAGAGGAGAGTTGAGCTCCAGTAAGCGCCGCACAAGCTCTAGACGTGGCATTGACTGTTGCCGCTTCGGTGCTACTCTCGACCTGGCATGACAAGGAGACATGGACTGCATCGCTGGATGTTGTGGCAGGTAGGCAACTGAACCATACGCCTGCTCAGATGCGTCACAGAAGACGTGGAGTGTGTACTCTGTAGCTTCAGTGGCAGTTTCTAAAGGAGCATATGTTCGGGGAATAGACACACCTGCCAGTTCCGGAAGTTCTCTCTCCAGCTTGACCATGCCTCAATGATCTCTGGAGGAAGTTAGGGTCATCCCAGCTTCTTTCTTTGCCCACAACCTTTGAACGAGGACTTTCGCTCGTGTCGTGTAGGGGATGATGATACCAAGCGGGTCGTACTGCCGGGCTAGCACTTTGTAGACATGTCGCATGGTGATAGTTTGACTCTCAGGAGGCTTAGCTTTGAAGCTGAGTTGGTCTGTTGGACAATGCCACTTTAGGCCGAGAGCTGGCTCTTGTGGGTCAGGACTTTTCTCTGCCAACCATTGCTCTGCACTCTCTGAGCGAGCAGTAGGAGGTAGATGGGCGATGACGGCTGGTACATTGCTTGCCCACTGTCGAATCTCGAAACCGCCTGAAGCCAAGACCTGCCGGAGTTTGTCGATTAGAAGCTTTGCCGATTCTGGTGTTGAAAGGCTTTGCAAACAGTTGTCGACATAAAAACACTGTTCGATCGATTCCAAGACATCTTCATTGCCCTCAGCATAATCTCTTGCGTGTCTTTGCAGGGCAAACGTCGCGCAGCAAGGACTGCTGGTTGTCCCAAATGGAAGAACGCACCACTGGTAAACTTGAGGCTTCTGCTCTTGCTGCAAGTTTCTCCACACAAATCTCAGTAGTGTCTGATCATCAGGCAGGAGACAAACTTGGTGGAACATTGCTCGGATATCTCCACTGATAGCCACTGCATACTGGCGAAAACGCAGAAGGACACCGATGAGAGATGGACCAAGCGTGGGGCCTGCGAGAAGCTGTTCATTAAGTGAGAGGCCATTAAAGGTGAATGAGCCATCCCATACAAGGCGAGGTTTTCCGTTATGGTGGACGAGGTGATGGGGTATGAACCATGACTCTTTTGATGCCTTTACCTCCTCTTCACTGAGCTTGACCACACAACCTCCACTGATGAGCTTCTGTATTTCTGCCTCATATTGTTTGGCCAAAGCTGGATCTCTTTTTAGTCGCCTTTCTGTTCCACGAAGAAGGGGCATGACTGCTTCGGCTGGGGCCTTCAGTGAGGGTGCACTTTGGAGGCGGAGTAATGGTGTGGCGTAGCGGAGTGTGTCACCAACCTTAACTCTCTCAGTACGTGTCTCAAGAATGTTGATAGCCTCCTGGTCAAGATGATCGGACTGCCAACTTTTCATTTCGATATGGGAGGACGTCCAGCTGCCAGAGACGTTCAACGTGCTGGTAGAGATTGTCAGGTGCTTGTGTGAGGGAAGTAAAGTAACAGGAGGCAGCTGTAGATACCATACGATCTGGACCCTGGAGTGCCCATCCAAGACTGTGTGGATAGCTGTCGGGCTGCCCTTTGGACCTGCTCTCACTGGCTCTTTTGCTGTGAAATTCAGATGTGTTACAATCCGCGACCCGATTAGCAGCAGGAAGTATCTCTGCAAAAAAGGTCCGTGGAAACTCAGCCAAAGACCCTGTTAGATTTCT